>PVJX010001330.1:0-51150 GCA_004027295.1 Dolichotis patagonum
GACCACAGACACCTGAGGGAGACCAGCATTTCCTGTGGGCAGGCCACAGACACCTGAGGGAGACCAGCATTTCCTGTGGGCGGACCACAGACACCTGAGGGAGACCAGCATTTCCTGTGGGCGGGCCACAGACACCTGAGGGAGACCAGCATTTCCTGTGGGCGGACCACAGACACCTGAGGGAGACCAGCATTTCCTGTGCGGTGGGCCTGAGCTTGGGAATGGTGCCTTAAACAGGGTAATAAATATTCACCTCTGCATAGGCAGATATAACGCAGAACTACACACATATCTACATGTATATGCTTTCTTAAAAGGAATGAAAAAGTACTCACAAGCTTGTTATTTAATTATAAATCAGATCATCTAATTAAAGTTTTAGTTCTATGTTGATAATGTAAATTAATATAATATAATGCCCCTCTCAATGTAATAAAACCCACGGTTGGCAGGAGTTGACAAGGAGATACTTCCCAGACAGTGGACTGTAAATTCAGTCTATATGTGCACAGACTGGACCATGGACAGCGCAGCAGTGTGGGTGTTCGCAGCAGTGCCAAGGTGGCCAGGAGGGTGGCCACCAGAAGGGTGGTAAACTCCCCTCATTTAAGGTTCCCAGCTCTGCAGGAGGCCCCACCTGCACCTGTTATTTGCTCTGATGTGAGGACAGCTAAGTTTCTCTTTCCGTCTCCTACACCCAAGACACCTTGTGGATTACAGGACCTTCTCTTTAGATCCGGAGATTCAAACTGAAAAAGTGGATGGATGATCTAAAAATTAAGCTCATAATTTACTGGGAACCTTTTCTTGTGTTCTCAAATGATTGCCATGGTAAATAAAACACATTCTCCTACATCCCTTGTGGCAGAAAAAGGCTTTTAGTAGCACAACTTAATAGGTTCCTGGCCACTTATCATACTAGAGGAGATGCGAATGATGTCACTGAAAACTAAATAGGACACAGGCAGCAATCTGTCTCTGGTCAAGTGGTTTCACCTTTTAACAACACTTTGCTTTTAAAACCTACTCTCTCTCCTCTGTGGCCACTCAGCAGAGCCCGGATAGGGAGAAGCCCTGAACATAATTTTGCTTGGCGTCTCAGCTCATCTTTCACATTCTCCAGGCTAAGAGTCATACATTAAAGTGATAGTGCCCTCGTGATTTAAAAGTTCTCTCTCCAGGCCTCTAGATAAGTTTGACTCTGTATTCTCCAACTAGGCTTTCAAATGGCTGAGCTGGATTATTAGGGTCAGGGATAGAAATCACTACCCAGGAGCATGCGAGGCCCAGGGGAACTTCTCCATGTCCCGTGGGGATGCATGGTTGTCCCTCTCAGCTGGGCATCGTAGAGACCTTTCCTCTCCAGTCTTACAGAGATGGCGACAGACCGGCCACCACCAGCCGCACGGGCCTCTTTATCAGTAAAGGGAGTGAGGCTGTCGGTGTGGGACAACCTTCCTGTCCTTTCACCACACATGTATGTTTTGGTGGGATCTGAATTCATAGAACTCATTCTTGGGGAGTGAAAAAATAAAACACTTTTATAAATCAGGGACTATGTTCTTAAAGTGCAATAAGAAAACTGATTACACGTGCTGTGCATGTGATAATACACATCTATAATTAGTTGCCCTAATTATAGGACACCCCACCCACACTCCCAACCCAGTAGGGGAGAAATAAACTGGGCTCATAGTCTGGGCCCCCCTGACACTGACCCCAAGCTGGAGCGTCATGGCGGAAGGGTGCGGCTGGCCAAAGCTGCATACACAGGGCAGCGCAGATGGACAGCACAGCAGGGAAACGCTGCTCCCAGGGATGGGTGAGGGACCGCCCAGACTCACCCTCAGTGTGATTTGCTGTTCTGCTGGACATTTCTTGCTCCAGTGTCAGGGGCAAAATTCACAGCAACCCAGTAGTTACTAGTAAGTCACTGTGAAATGAAGCAATGGCCTTCAGCACTGCCTGCCAAATACTCGGCATTTCAAACTACAGAGTGCCACTGAGCCTCCAAACACTACCTGCAGACTAAGGACACATTAATAAGGGAGTGCAAACATGAATCAGGGGAGCCCAGCAGACTGCCACCAGGCACCACCGGAAACCTCAGCTTCATCCAGTAAGAGGCCTTGAGGGGCCTGTCTCCCAAGCCAGACTGCAGTGTAAATTTGTACTCCGCAATGGAAATGAAATGCAAATTTCATATTTAATTTCAAATTTTCTGGTGCAATTTTTGAAAAAAATACACAAAATAATTAAAATTGAATTTGATAAGGAAACCTAAAGAATTAAAACTATTTGCTACTTCCCCATGTAATGACTGAAATATTATTAATGAAACACTTCACACTCTTGGGTTTTACACGAGATTTTTGAAGTCCTCTTCCCATTTCAGTCCGTCACTTCCATGCTGGCCAGATACATTTTCAGTTCTTGGTGGCCAGTGCGGAGAAGGGCGACCACATGGAACAGTGCCACAGAAAGCCAAGTTCATTTTTTAAAACTTAATTGATGTTTTACATGTGCACCCATGTTCATACCAGCACGATTTGTGATACCTAAATCTTGGAAATAACCAAGAAGCCCATCAGCTGCAGAGTGGATGAAAAAGATGTGCTATTTTTATACAATGGATTATTACTCAGCTATGAAAAAGATGATCTTGAGGCATTCATAGGTAAATGGAGGCAATTGCGACTATCCTCAGAAGTAAAATAAGTAATAATATTTATAAATATCATATTGTGTCTCTAGTGTAAAAAGTAATAACTGTAGGAGTAATAAAACCCAAAATGTGTAGTTGCTATTGTCAAAAAGAGAGGGAAAGAAAGTGATACAAATGATACAACTGTATGAATGTTTAAGTGTGTAGGATTGATAATCATATTACTAAGTTTTGCTGAATCATTGAGAACTGTTTGCACTCTCACTGTTTGAATGTCTGCTTTGTATGCTTTAATTTTGTGACTTGAGCAACTATTTCTAAGATGACAGTATGTAATTTATAAACTGATAATTTCATGATTGGTTTTCTTTTTAATTTTGTATTAGTGCTTTCCTTTTTTATGTTTTGCTTTTTTTCTCTTTAAATAAAATTTTAAAAAAAGAAAAAAGAAAGGAAAAAAACTTGAGATAAAATGAAGACACTTATTTGTAGAACACAGTGTAATAATTTGATATATGTAAATAATGTGTAATGATTGATCAAAATAATCAGGGTTTCCATCTCTTCAAACATCAGGGTTTTACATGTTGGGAAACTTAGCCTCTTATTTTCTTATTATTTGGAAATACATAATAAATTGTACTCCAAGTTCAGTCATTCAGCAAGTTTGTAAACCTTAGTTGACCGCTGCCCCTCCTTTCTGTCATTTTTTCTTCTCCACGTGGAGTAACATCTCTCTCGGGATGTCCTGGGAACTTTCAAATGAGTGCACGTGCATGAAATGCTTAAAATGGTGGTTATCAAACAAGGAGAGTTATTATATAAAAAAGACAAATTGCTATAATTAACATAGTCTAGTGAATCCTTTGGCACCCTTTATTAACATAAACTTTAGTGTTGAAGACTAATCATTTCACAAAATTTTGAGCAATTTTAATATAAACTTCAAAGAACTGAGGAAGATTAACTCACATTCATACCATGTAGATAATTACAAGTTTTTTTAGAATTACAATTTATATAAAATTATTTAGCTTATAAAATTAAAATTAATGCATCATAATCAAATGAAAATGTCAACTGATTTTTCTTATCTGAAGGAAAACATTTCTATCTTTGCCTTTTTCTTTTGGCAATTTATCTTACAGCCATTAATAATTTGATTAGACTAAATAAAGTGGGCATCCTACTGTTCTACCCATAGTGTCATTTGATACATGTGTGACATTATTTGACTGCCTTTAACATCTAGTACACACATATCTATTTGAGGAAATATATATATATATATATATATATATATATATATATAAAATGAGATTTGAGGAAAATGAGCAGGTATAATTTTGTATTGCACGGATAATAGGATAGTGTCTTTTTACTGTCCAGCCAGTTAATAGGATCAGTCAACTGGAAATTCCCATAATTTATATGTAACAATATGTTCACCCTGAAGAAACTGACAAAGCCTGACAAAGCGTGTGTCTTGCACATCGCCGGTACAATGGCGCCATGTGTATAGAAATGAAGATGGGCGCTCTACAAATTGGCTTCTGGAGACTCGGTGACTTACATGACCACTTTAAGCCCTTTTGTCCTGTGTCACATGAATTTGAGCAGCTACTTCTCCTGAGTGAGAGAGAAGAGGGGTTTGTGCTCGGAGTCCTGCTTTCTCCCGCGTCCTCCTGGGGGTGTGCACCCTTCGACTGCACCCAGCCGTCGGTCCCCAGGGCAGAGCCGGACCGCTGCAGAGGGGGACCGTGGATAGAAAGGCTGTTTATGAACAGTGCCTGCCAATGCACTGAGAGGAGGGTTGCGGTGGGCCCACAGTCTTGTCCTGACTAACTGCTCGTGTCTGGGGTGTCGTGAGGACACAAATGCATTGGATTTCAAATTAATCTTAAGTACAAAATGTAGCAACTACTGCGAAGTGGGAATATCGATCTGATCAACACGTTCTCTTTTCCAGACCACTTTAAATGGTGGTCCACTGTAATTTGCATTATTAAAATTATTCCTTTAAAAATTACGTGATCATATGAATTTAAATCACATGGAATCGCTGGTGTTTGACTCTTTCTGCCCTAGAGAAACAGTGTTTCAGAAGATGCCACCGACCTAAACCTGGGGTATATGGACAGTACCTTGGTGCCCTCACCCTCACACCAGAAGACACTTGTCAACAGCGACCTTGAAGCACAGAGGTGCAGCAGCTTTTCATGCTGCGGAATGAATTAAAGTGTCTCAGCGTAATGCTCCCCTTTACTTACTTCAGAACATCAAGGGGCTCTAATAAACAGACAAGTTTTGGTTTTTTGTTTGTTTGTTTGGTTGTTTTTGCTGTACCAGGGATCAAACTCATGACCTCACACTTGCCAGGCAGGTGCTTGTGCCGCTGGCTAAATCCCCAGCCCCAAGTTTTGTTTTTTAAGAGGAAAAATTTTCTATCAAGTCAGTGAGTTACAGAAAGAAGGGAAGATTTGTACTCTTCCATTTCTCTGCTTTCTTTAAATCTTTTAGTGCCTTTCCAATGCCAGATTATTTTAAGAATATGGTTTTACACATCAACTTTTGCAGAAAAATAGAAAAAGATGTGAGTTTTTTTCCTCTCAAGACACAGCTGCCTCAATTCAAAGAAATATCCCCTAATGAATTGACTATATTTCCTGACGCAGGCTTTAGAACGAGCCATGCGAACACACCATGCTGCTTATTAATAAACCCCGGGAGAAGATAAAAGCTTTCTTTTAAAATCAGAAAGCCAAGAAGAGCTGAGTTTTTCTCTGGCCTGTCATCTGCACAACTTTGGCTTTGACCTCAGAAACTCCACACAGCTGGACAGGTGTCCTCGGCTCTGAGAAGACAACCGATGACTTGGCTCCGTGCAGCCTGTGGGGTCCATGCCCGGGTGAAATAAACGCAGCTGGACCTTCACTACGTCCATGGCATCCACCAGAGGGACACACCAAGTCGCAGCTGGCATCTCCCAGGCAAGCGGTTTACCGTTTGAGGAAATTTTCTGCTTCCTATTTGGGATCACGTCTCTTTCCCGTCAAAGACCTTCTTTGCAGTAGCTTTAAATCTAATTCTAGTGTATGTGTGGCACTTCCCTGGATGACTGCAGAAAGGGTTCCTCATTTGCCCTGTATATGTTGGTCTCCTGAGGACAGAAGAGTAAAATAAAAAACATGATCGGACCAGTCAATAGTGCTCAAAGTGGTGTGTGGCAATCCTACGCTGGGCATTTCTAGAGAAAATTGTAATAAACGATGCAAATATACAAAACAGCCTTATCTCACTTGATGTCAAAACTCACATCAACACTGAACTCCACAAGAAAGCAAAAAAAAAGTTCACTTTTAAGATTCTTCTAGCAGATGAAGATACTTATGTATGATTTACGCAGTGGAGAAATGCTACTTGTACAAATATGTTAAGCACTGTCTAAATCACTGAGAGGGCTGCATTTATTAAGTCACAGACTGAAAGAAATACTGCATGCTTAGGTCTTAGTAATGTATACAAGAAGAAAATGCACTTAGAAAAATCAGACTTGAAGGGTCAGTAATGATATTTCTGTTAAGAAACACACAAATCAGCCCTACCGTGAGCCTTTGCTATAAAGGAGGAATAAAGTATTCTAAGATTCTGGAAGAAAAATCACAACATAAAACTGCCACCAACTCCATCCTAAAACAAATGTTTTCTGCTCTGGAACTCGGTCTACAAAAGGGCCTCATTTCCTGTATTCTTCCTAGATACAACACAGAATATCAAGAATAAATTCCAGCAGCTTTCTGACTTGCCTTTAATCTTAATCATATTGAGCAAATATGCTCAAATGTGCCAGTCTTCTCTCAGGAAGACTGCTCAGGAAGGTTCAGATCTCTGGAGAAGCTTTCTACTGTGTTTTGGAAAAGGTCTCCAGACTCATAAGAACCTCCGGCTTCACACTGCAGGAGAGAGTGATACACCATTAAGGAATGCACGAATCCTCAGTAATTCAAGACAAAAACAGGCTAGAAAACTCCTGAGCGCCCCGGTACCCCCCCCCCCAAAAAAAAGAAAAGAAAACTCCTGAGTGGCATCTTTTCAGAGAACGTATTTTGGAGCAATCAAACCTTGCCTTGAAAATGTCTGGGGTTGTCACTGACTCTTAACAGATAAAGCATAACAAGTCTGGAACAGACAACCATGTCTTCTGGCCCAGACATGGCAGTCTGCAGGAAGTATTTATAAGTAGATCCATCTACATTCCATCCACATTTATGCTTAGGAGCATTGATGAAATAAATGTCGGTCCAGGATTAATACCTTGGGTCAGCCACGATTGATGTAATTGGTGGGTCCCGTTTCTGAGCACCACTGTTACATTTCCGTGAGCACGAGTGCACCATTTCCATGGTGATGCACTGTAGAGAATAAATTGCCAACAGGAGTGTGCTCACGCACGTGACTGCAGTGTTCTTCCTGGAATATAAAACACACTCCTCGGGAAGAGCAGGGAAGTCAGATGAACTCTGTCTTCAAAATCATTTTTGTGGAAGGGTTCTAAGGCAGGCAATGGCGGGGTGTGACCGTGACCCACATTGTGCAAGGAGCTCCCACACTCCACGTAGCACTGGGAGGTTTGGTCTATGCAGGTGAGCCCTACACACACTCCCAGCTCATGCAGATGGGTCCTGACACGTGTGTTCAGTGTTTTGCGCCAACATAGAGATCAGTGACAAGCAATTGCTTTTATATGCCAAAAGCTGCCTTTAGGAAACTGAGTTTACTGAAGTAAAATCTCCCAAGTCAGTGTTGGCAGCTCTTAATTATTAGCTGGATAATCTTAGCTTATATGGAGCTGATAGAAATTATTTAGCATATAAGTGTGTGTTTTGTTGAAGAAACTAATAATCCAATGATCTACCTATTTGTTATGGAAATGGGTGGATCATCACATTTTGAAAATAAATCACTTTCTTTTTTAAAAAAGTTATTCATTTTGTAAAAGTAGCTTAAATTTCCTCATGGTTTGTTGGCTCAGAAGTGTGTGCCTTCCCACGGAAGGAGTTGAATTGGGCAGTCACAGGCATGACTGGGCCATGCCAGGTCAGAACTGGGACAGCAGGAGAGGTCATCGTGATGGTTGGCACACCAGGAGAGCTGATGAGGGAGGAACGAAGCTTGTTCCCTCATCTCCACACCCTAATGAACAGCCCTTCGGAGCTGGCTGCAGAGGAGAAGATTTGACCCTAGGGCTGAGCCCCTGGGGCTCTTGTAGGGCACCGCACAGGCAGACCCTGAATCCAGAGACACCACACTGCAGATTCAACCATCACAGAAAAAGCATTTTTAAAACTTGGTCAACTGAACATGTACAAGTGTCTTTTTCCCATGTTGTTATTTCCTAAAGAATACAATGACAATCTCTGACACACCGTTACATTGACCTAGGTGTGACGTGTAGTCAAGAATTAACACGGGAGCATCAGGGGATGGGTGTGGGTTATAAGCAAAGGGGACTCCGCTTCATACAAGGGACTGGGCTCCAGCACAGGTGCCCTGGGGCTAACCTACTCCCCCTGCACACCCAGCTACGACTACTGACAAGGGAAGTGCGTGTCCGCTTCAAAGCACTCTGCGGGCTTTGGAAGGAGAAAAGAGCTAAGGGATGCTAGACAATGGCCTGGGTAGCTGTCCTAGTGCTGGAATAACACTGCTGGTGGAGAAAGAGAAGGAGACAGAATTAATGCTTCCAAATAGTCAAACAAGCGGGCTTTCCGTGATGGGCATCAGCTAACATTTCTAGGTCATCTACTGAAACTAGGAGTTTTCCCTCCCGTGACGATTTGTGGTTGGTCCAAGGAAACACACATGCATGTGTCTGTATGGCATTCTGTGGCCCACACATGGCGCATACACACAGGCATAGCCATGCCACTTATGAGTGATTTTCATGCCCAGCTGCGGCTCAGATAAGAATATTTTTCTATCTCTATGTGCCAAGGTTATTCAACCAACCTGTGTATTAAATTGTCTTTTTCTTAATGTTCACATTTTTTAAATTTCCAAAGGTAAAATCTATACCAAAAGTGCAAGAGTGAGGGGGCTCTGGAGCACACTTCCTGTGCGCTCCCTGAAGCGGGGAGCAGATCCAGCCCAGGATGGAGTCTCCCCAGACCAGTGGAGCCGGCAGCTCTCCCCACGTGTGCCATGCGCTGTTGCTGCCGCAGCAGGGCCCCTGGGCCTCACAGCTGGCCAAACTCACTTTTCAACTTCAAATGCAAATTTCCTATGATCTCAGTTTTCTCTTATTAACAAAATAAAATTTCTGGATCAGACCAAACAATTTAATCAAATATTTAAAATCAATGGAATTACAGGATGAATTTATGAAAATAGAATGCTATTGCAATCAATATTTTAAATTTCATCACTTTGTTTGTAGTCACACTAATGTAATTCAGCTATCAAACTGAATATGTCCTCTCAATGTGATTAGAAATAAATCATCAGGAGGAATATGGTAATGCAAGAAGCTTAGGACTACAGGATCATTTGGTGAACACTGAAAATAGTTAATAATTTGATACAGTGTTGGCAAAGAAAATTAGAACAACCAGCCACAAATAAAAAAGTGCTTGAATGGTATATTTTAACCTGTTAGCATTAAAACAGAGTTAAAAAGCTAAATTTCATATTCAGGCATATGCATCATTCATAATCACATTCAGTCAGCTGAACAGAGGCTGGAATTTTCTAGCTATGGATTGTAAAGCTTTGAAACCATGCAGGAGTCATGCTGAACTGCACACACACAACACAGGGAGAAAAACCACAGAGCCCATTCACAAACTGAGTCATTTGTGTGGCTAAGGATATCTGCATGCTTGTATTTCATACATCATAAATTAACTTTAACAAATATTTTAAAATATATAGCAACAGAAAAATCATTCTAACTCCTTAATGCTTTTATCATAAATAATCCCTAATTTATTCTAAAAGAAAAAGTCCAACCTAATACCCTTATAAAATTTCCTAGAGCTAAATGGTAAAAAAATAGCTTTGAACGTTACTTGTCTTTCACTATCCCTTCAAGAAATAGCATACCAGTTCTTCCCTTTACCAACTGATTCTTGAAATAAAGCACACCGAAAATTTACAGATTATACAGCATGTTCCTGGTTATCAGAATGCTCAGGGAAACCAAGCTTAGGTTCAATCCAGCAACCACTGTTGATTTTAAAAGGTATGTTGAATACATGTATACAGAAAATGTCATAGATACATGCCTGGATCTATACACACATATGCATACATAAGGCATGCATAGCTCCCTGAATAAACCATGCTTCGGGCTGCTTGACACATGCCTACAGGGGAAATGCCAATAAAAAGAAATGAAATCTTTAGTGAGCAAAGGTGTGAATAAATGTTAGGTGGAAAAACAATCGTGTGGAGAGGAACCATAAATGCAAGCATAACTCCTCCTCTAATTACAACATGGGAGCATCACTTAGTAATCTGTCAAAGAGTAATATTTCCATTTTACTTGATCTTAACCACAAGATGCATACAGTGCCAATCTTTCCACTTTACAGATAAAAATCAAAAGAGTTATGCTGTTGACTAAAAAAGTTCACTTTGTCACCGGGTAAGCGTAAGATTTGGAAGTTCATTTCTGATTTCAAAACTCCTAACTTAAGTTATGACTGCACTTCGGTTTCCTTGTTTGCAAAATGGGGAAAAAGTGACATTAGCTGCTTTGCAGTGCGCTTTGGGAAGAAGTGGCTTAGAGACACGAAGCACCCTGGTCAGCACACCACAGCAGCCCTGTCACATGCCTGACCCTGCTGGCATTGTGTGGAACAGAAATCAAAGCACGGGTTACAGCTCCTCCCATTTCACTGCTGTCCTCCTGGACCCAGCCAAGATACCTTCACTCTTTCAACAGAAACAATAAGTGTTACTATAACAGTAATGTTCATTTAGCATCTTCCTGTTAGCAAAAATCAAAGTCCTCTATTACGAACTTGTTCATGCAGTCTACCAATTAGATTGGGCAATGTATCTTATGCTAAACCAGAAAATTTGTGTCCCTTTGATATAAAAAGTGACTTCATAAGTCTGTTTCATTTTATGTTCTTATTTTGCAATGTTTATAGAACAAATAAAATTTCCCAACTGAAAATATTGTTGCCAATTATATGGCCAGTGCATTCATAAACATATGGAATTAATTATCCTATATTAATTCTGACCTATGTCCTGCTCAACTCTTGACGTCCATAACTTTTAGCATGCTGATAAGTATGTTGTCATGTGCCCTGGTGAGCATCTTCCAATTTTCTTCTCGTAAGATTAGAGAATCAACTATTCAATCAGCAAATCTCATCTATCTTCTCCTCTGTCTCCACTGACCTTTCCATGCTAAATGATGAATCCATCTTATGGAAATGCTTCTAGAGAATTCTTTCAGATAAAATTATGGCATTGAAAATAGTGAACTATTTCCTAACCAAGCAACTAGTTTATTTAAATATAATTGGCAGACTTATAAAATTGTCTATTCATCAACATCTACATTTCCAATTATGAAAGTTTCTCTTCTTGAAAGAGCAGGACTATCATTCCCTAGCTTTATGCTTCGAATCATCAGAATGTGGGCCAGATGGGCACTGGTCAGCCCTGCTATATGAACATGGCGCTGTGGCCAAGTGCCCTGGATGCTTCTCCTGCTGCCCTGGACAGCAGGATGCATCCTGGACCTTTGTATCTATGGGGTAAATTCTAAGGCCCTGCAGATGCCTGAGACCAGAGATGGTACCAGACACACTACGTATATATAGGATGGCTTTGGAAGGCTTGTCTCCTGCCCTAATGCTGCCCTATTAAAGCAGCAGATAAGCATATATATATATATATATATATATATACACATATATTCACTAATATGCTATATATGAATTTAACGTAAACATAGGACTGCAATAACTAACAATAACTAATAATAACATAGAACAATTATACTTATAGACCACTCTTGCACCTCAGGTCATTATTGTGAAAACACCAGTGACTTGAACGCAGCCCTCGCAGCTCCCTAATCTCTTAACTGAGCTGGTGGCTAAGTGAGCAACGCCGAGGAGGCTCCTCCAGGGCGGACGTGCTCCACAGCGGGTATCCCGCTGGTGCAGAAAGGGGCAGCGTGAGATCTCATCATGGTACTCAGAAAGGGACGTAATGGAAGGCTTGTGAGTTCCTTGCTTCTGGAATTTTCCATCTGGTGTATTTGGACTTGGTTGACAGGGTAACTGGAACCATAGAAGCAAAACTGGGGAATCCTGTGTATTGTTGAGTAGTAGCAGTTGCCTGGATGCACAGAAAAAAGACTTACAGAGTACAGAATCTCCCCAAAGCGGGCCTTGGGTGGCATTAAGGCAGCAGAGAAGCCTGCATGAAAAAGAAAATAACAAATCGTATGTACCTATACCGTCTGCTGGTAAGCACTTATGAATGTACCTTGCTTAGCAATTAAAATATAAATGAAAGCCTGATGAAGTGGTAACTGATTTTTTCATGATTTTCTGATTGCTAGAAACTAAAAGCTCAGCAAAGGGCAAGTGTGAATGGTCAACATCCTTAGAATGACAGAAACGTAACAAGAAAATGCCCTAAAACAAAAGAAGCTCTCAGCAAGGGAAGGCATCAAAATGAATGAGTGTGGCAAAAGTTCTCTGAAATCACTGTGTCAAACTGAACTACCAGCCACTTCCAGACGGCGTCTCCCAGCGCTTCGCACCCGGCTCTGAGCACACGGCTCCCGGGTCAGACACGCAGGGTTTACGCTGCCTCTTTCGCTCCTGTCCAGTTCGTAGGTCTCTCCTCCTTCTTGTGAAACAAAGACAACAGCCAGCACATGGCAGACAGAAAGGAAGGTGGTGTTAGTGGCTCTTTCTGTGGGTGAATGGGTTGAGGTGTTTCGTTTTTTCCTTCCCTTAAAGCTAGGGGTGCATACCTTCATGATGCTCCGATTGTTCCCCATGCTTTATTTCCTAATGCTGAAGAAACAGTAAGATTGTCTCAATCTGCTGCAATTTGCATGATTTCACAAGTTGCACACCTCCATTTGCACACCAGCGTGCGCACTCCGCGGCGAGTTCTCCCTCAGCGTGAGAGCACGGTGGGCTGGGCTGAGTCTGTGGCTCACATCAGCAGGAGGGGGAGCTGCTCTGAGGCAGGCATCCTCTTCTCATCTGCAACCAGGTCACTGTGACATTCCACTCATGTCACTGGTGCAGAAAGGATTCTGGCCACATCAAGGATTATTGCACCATTTCATTTAGAAATATGGCTGAATTGAGACAAATATGAATAGCTGGGAAAGATGTGTCAGCACAAGCCAATCATGTTACGAATCCGTTCATTATACAAACCTTATCTGAACAATAAAATGTGCTTCTCAAAGGTGCATATCTCCCCCAAAGCAAACTTAGGTACTGCTTCTGGAAGACTCCCATGGCAATTGAAGTTGAAAAATCTCACACTAGGGGCTGGGATTTAGTTCAGCTGCACAAGCGCCTGCCTGACAAGCCTGAGGTCGTGCGTTCCATACCCAGTACCAACAAAATGCAATTAGGCATTATTGACGACAGGCCTTTCTCCTGTCTCACCCACATCCCACCTGCATTATGAAATCTTTTAGAGCGATTCACCCTTAGCGCTCATAGCACTGTTGAAACCCCCTGGCAATCAGGGCTATTCTTACAGGTTTTATGGAGCCTCAGTATTCAGGAAAGCAGGTAAATTTACACAACCACATGGGAGTTGGTACTTAGAAACAGGAAACAGTGATACCAGCTGCGCTGAGGAATGCACTGTATCAGCGGTGACTGAATCTCAAGCTTAGAGAGATCCTGGTGCTGGGCCCAAGACTTCTTACTGATGCCACAGCTCTACTCCACTGCACACGTACCGGACAGCCACAGACTGAGAGTCAGGCAGCCTGCGTCCAGCTGCACTCCCACAACCCACTTCTGCGGCTCCGCAAACACAGACATCCCAGCCACGGGATGTAGTTCACCGTGCTTACTTGTCAAGTGCTGGTATGTTTTAAAAATCCACTGGAATTGAGGATTTGAAAGGTACAGTGGAGTCAGGATGGGGGCTCCCACCTACAATCTTTCCTCAAAGTGTCCCACGAAACCCTCTCCATTTCTCTGTGTGGCAGTGCATCCCAGGAAAGTAAGGCCCTGTGTGACCTTGGTGGAGGGTGACAGATCCCCATCATACTGAGTGTGGAGGAGACGCAGAGCTATGTTTAGTAAAATCAAGCCTGTGTTTAGTAGTGGGGGAAAGGTTTCCACTGCTTTACATATCCTCAACTTCTTCCGAAGTTGCAATGAATAATATTTTATTCAAAATATTTTATACACATTCAGATTAACAGAATACCAGGGGCATTAGTGACTGGGCTGTGACTGGATTGCGGTTTCTTTTTGTGCAGATGTTCTGGGGGTGGTAAAGCAATTGCTTTTACTTGGACAAACTAGCAGTAGAATCAACAGGCATTAGAAAGGTTAAGATCAAACTTATTTTGGCAACGTGAAAAGATGGAAACTAATGACATGTAACAGGATTTCCTCACATTGATTAATGAAAATTTGATGGAGTATATGCAAAAATATCTCCTGCATGTAAGGTTTCACAGGATATTTTGACAATTGCATAAAAAGCTTGTTTTCATCTCTTGATGTGTCAGTGGAGTCTTTCTACAACAATCCTCAATTTAATGAATATAAATATAGACACACACACACACACACACACACACACATATTTCCCTTAAAATACTAACGTATCCCACACATCACATACATGTCCCTTAAACACCTTTCTCCTGCGTTGTTCTCATGGTCTCTTTGGTTATATTTTTTGTGTAGAGTTGAGAAATGTACTGAGCAAATTCTGTGAGCAACGTTTTGTTTTTATAATTTCTTTTGACCTTTTCTCTGACGATGCTGTATAGCAGCCATCTGGAGAACCCAGGAGTCGGTCTGTTTCCCAGCGCCCACTCTTGGTCCTGTGCTGTGTCTGTGAGATGCGTCCTGCAGCCCTGTCTGCCCTGTGCACTGCGCGCCAGGTCGGGACGCAGCCTGGCAGGTGGACGTCATGCTGAAGCCCCGACACTCAACGCAGCAATCCCAACAGCCTCTGGTTCGCGTCAGATCCACTAACTCTTAGCTTCTCCCTAGATTTAGCCCAAATGTTCCAATGTCTCGCTTTCCTGCTTTCAAAGTTAAAATTTTGGAATTAAATAAAGGTAATCTTAATTTCTTCTTCCAAATTTTAGGAGTTCCTTGACGACTCACATGTCAATATTATTGTGTTATAAATGCACTGTTTCACAAGTATGAGCTTGAAAAAAATTAAATGATTTTATCAAGAACTGAACCAGTTGCTGTCCTGGCTGGGAATGGACCTGCCCAGGGGATGGGAGCCCCTGGCTTCAGCCCCCAGTACACAGATGAACTGGAATGTTGCTTCCCCTGTATTCTCTTACACTGTCTCTGGCAAATTCAAATCCATCAGTGCTTAATAATTTTCAAGAAAATATTTCACTAAATGGCTTTGGAGAGATTTGCAAACCACAAGGAACCTTAGGGTTCCATTTGATCTGCTTCTTGTAGCTCCCACTGTGAGAGTAAAAGTGTCAGACAGAGGTAGGGGACAAGCTTGGTATTTACTGAGTGAAATGTGTCACCTTGCACGACTTCTTTAAATGCTCTTCTGCTTAGTTTGCTTCCTCACGGTGAAATGAGGTGCGGGGGTAACCGAGGTTTAAACAGAATAACATAGAGTCCTTAACAACGATCCAGTCTATTGCAAAGATGTGCTACATGAGAACTCTTAGCAGGACATTCAGCCTGCTCAGTCTGTAGCCCTAGTGAAACAGGAACGACAGGCATTGCACACTCATAGACTACACCTTCAGGGCTTCCCTGACCCCAACAAGATGCACGAGCCCTTAGAGAACGACGTCAAAATGACATCGACAAGCAAGCATGCAAACCTTTGTGAAAAGTAATAACATGCCCATGAAGAGTGAGAATACGGCTACTGTGGGCCTGGGCATGGTGGTGGCAGTGGAGGTGGTGGTGTGTACACGTCACATGCAGCGGCGAGGCAGACATGAGGGCCTGCAGTCACCAGAGATTGACGAGGCTCACGTTGGGACTTGAGCTGAAATTTGAAAGCCACATAGCATCTTGCAAAAACAAGAAGGAAGACAGTGTCTTACATCAGAGGAACTGGCACAAATCTAGGCAATTACACATGGGCACTTACACACACATGCACACACAGATGCAGGCAGCTGGACGAACGTCATATCAGAAAATGGACAGATACAGGGGGGCTTTTCGATACAGCTTTGAATCGTGAGGATTAGTAAGTGATCTTCCTGTACTGTCTGGGTGAGCTGGAGAAGAAGGCAAGCCACAGGAACAACAGTGAGGGGGAGTGACTAACAGCTTCTTCCTGCTCACAGTGTCTGGGCCACGAGGTAGGTAGCTCCATGGTGAACATTATGCTAGGTTTTGAATTAATAGCAAGAGTGATTAGGACCCTGTGATTTCAGGTTAATCTGGTTCTAGATGGGAAAATTTCATAATTAAGGAAGAATGTTTCTTAACTAAGGAAGAGAACACTTTTTCAGTAGAGTGACCATGAAACTGACTCAACTAGGGGCTGGGGATTTAGTTCAGCAGCATAAGCGCCTGCCTGGCAAGTGCAAGGTCGTGAGTTCGATCCCCAGTACCGCAAAAAAAAAAAAAAAAAGAGCTGGAAACTGACTCAACTGAGACATTTTGGAGTTAAAGCAGAGCCTCCTGGTTATTATACCACAGAAATGGCCCCGAACCCAGGAGCTGCTTTAGCTACGAAGGATGCGGTGATGAGGTCTGTGTGTGAGTGCTGGTGGGACAGACAAGCAGAGTCTCATAGCAAAAGGACAAGTTTTGCTTACAAGTTTTTACCCACTAAGCAGAAGTACACATCATGACATTCTTGGGCTAATAAATCTGAAATGTGTCACTCACAGCCAGATGCTAACAAGAGTAATAATTAGTATTTCTAACGCACTTACTAGAAATGACCAGGTACAGTCCATATTTGAGAACCAGTCTGTATTTCCAAGTGAAATAACGTCATGGTAATAGCCTGCTGCCGCAGGGCAATGGGCCCTCACCGCCACACAAACACCAAGATGAAGCCAAGACGTTTATGGGAAGTAAAAGTTGAAGTATTGAAAAGCTTAGTTTGAAAGCAAGAGATGCTGAACATAATGCAGTATTTATGACTCTTGAGGTTGTTAAACTTTTGAAGACTAATTTCATGGCAGTTTTTCCCTTCCCTTTTTGAGCCTGCATAGGCTGACCACTGTGGTGGGACACCTGACACGGATGCCTCCCGTGTAGTGAGTTTGTCTGTGCTGACTGGGCGCACAGGCTCGCTCCCCACCTCGTGAGTCTCTCCCATCTCACCTTTTTCCAGCCCTGGAAATCAAAAGCCTATCTCTGTGTTGCTTCGTGTTCGGCTATTTAAAGTATTTCCGTAAGCAGGATCAAAAAGCCCAAGTCATCAAAGCAGAAAACAAATAGGTACATATCAAACTAGAAGCCTTCCACAGAGCAAAGGAGAGCACTGACACGATATAAAGGAAATCTGCAGAATGGAAAAACATATTTCCAACTATGTGTCTTAGGAGGGACTAATATCCAAGATACACCAGGAACTCCTACAACTCAATTGCAGTTAAAATACTGAGTAAAGCAGGGGCAGTGGACCCCCACGGCTTGTTCCCCAGGAAGATGTGCAAATGGCCAGCAGCATAAGAAAAGCTGTTGGTTATCAGTGACCAGGAGCCAAACTGGGATGTCACCTGATATCTCTCAGCACAGCAATTGTGGATACCAAGCATCCAACCAAAAGAGACACAAACGTGAGGATGCGGAGAAACGGAGCCCACTGCGCACTGCTGGGGGGCACCGCGAATCATGCACCCCACTGCGCACTGCTGACGGGCACCTTGAATCATGCACCCCACTGCGCACTGCTGGCGGGCACCTCGAATCATGCACCCCACTGCGCACTGCTGGGGGGCACCGCGAATCATGCACCCCACTGCGCACTGCTGGGGGGCACCTCGAATCATGCACCCCACTGCGCACTGCTGACGGGCAGGTCGAGTGTGCTTACCCCGTGGAAATCAGTGTGAGGTTCCTGCCAACATGGCCATGGGTGACTGCAGAATCAAGAAGCCTCGTTTGCACAGACACACTAAAGAACTGGAATTGAGATCTCTCTGGATGTTAGTAACATGGTGTTCACTGCTCCATCATTCACAATAGCTAAAAAACACAAAAATCCTGCTCTCACTGACGGTGAGCAAACAGAAGGTGGTGCGTGCGCATGGCCGAAGAGCACCCGGCCTCACAAACGGGAAATCCCCCCATGTTGGAAAGTCAGTCACAGACGGGGTGATCTTTTACTTTCTTAAAGCACTTGGTAGTGGGTCTTAGGAAACAAAATAAATCAATAACCTCAGAGGGAATGGCTTCTGACTGCTGGTTCCTACTCTGTCTTCTTTGCTCAGTGAATCTTTTAATGTTTTAATTATTTATTTTAAGAAAGGATCTCTCCAGGCTGTCTAAGCTGGTCTCACACTTGAGATCCTACTGCTTCAGCCTCTGCACTCAGACCTCAATCCCAGTTTTTGATGCCACTGTGTCCCATATCCAAGCTCGAAAGACAAGTTCACAACGTATGTGTTTTCAAAAAAATATTTGTAGGTTCTGCTCCTCTGTATTGAACTGTACTCTACTGAACGCACGTTGCCGAACCCTAAGGCCACACTGTGACCTACAGGTTACTGGTATCAGTGCCTGGGTAAGAAGACTTGCAGGATGTAAGTCTCCTCCAAACCTGAGAGCTTACTCAGCGCACGTGTGGTTCCAAACCCTGACTGTAACTATGCACTTCACAGGGGCTGACATGCAGCAAGGAAAGAAAACAAATTGCTTGGTTATCTCCAAGTCACCATGCTTGTGCTTTTGTATTTGCTGATTCCTAGAACACTGGAAAAAGGGGGGAAATGAAACTGTTTCTAGGAATGCCCCAGTCTGCAGGATTAATCATCCCGTTTAATTAACCAGTTGAAGAATATATCAGAAGGCACAAAGATCTCACGCAAGCCACATATATAATTGGAAACCGAGCCGCTGTCCACATTTGTTATGTTTCAGATTTGTTTCTATAACTGCATCAAGCTGAGGATCGATCAGGGCTTAGTTCCTCATACAAGCTTTGAGACAGCGCAGCTCATGGCTGGGCAGCAAACGTGTCCAGGGGCGGTCACCATGGTCACCATGCACACCTCCGCCAGCATTGCAGCCGTCCAGATGAGTAGAAAAGAAAATAAATTCTTCCTGCAGAAACCTCTTTAGCCAAGTAAAATTAAATTCACTTAAGAGGATCCTCATTGTCTTCAAAATATTTAAACATTTTCCATCAATATTCTGGGGACCAAATATGTCAAATAGATCACAGTTACCATCAATAAAAATGTAACCCACACCCCACCTGGGGGCATTTGTCTCAGGGAGATGGAACAGCTCAGGCATAGGAGTTGCCAGCCAGATATTTCTACCCTGATTTACCAAGAAATCACCACGGAATAAATTTGTTTTTAAATTCCGTCCACCCAAAGAGATTCGGGTTTTCCCTAGTGTGCCTACTGTTTGCTTCAAAGGTTTCTTACTCTCCAGTGACAAGCTAAACTCTGGCTCAGACCTGAAAACTTTACTGAAATACACAAGTATAATCTGCTCAGCATCTCAAATTAATTGGCTACTGGTATTTAATATTTTTCTCCTTCCCTCAAACAACTGATTACAACTCAGTGAATAATGACAAATCCTATGCTTTTTGTGAGTTTTGAAAACCCACTGATCAGAATAACAGAAGTTCAGCAATCACAGAATAATAAACCTCATACTGCAACATGCATATTAAATATGTAAGCTAGTTACAATAAAAGCAGCTTAGTGGGTCTCTGTTTGTTTGTTTAGCAGAAGTAAAACATTCTTAAGCTTTCTTTCTGGACAAAATTATGCAAAGTCAATTTTCAAGCACTGCAAGTTACCCATAAGGTAATTTATTTCCAGTCAGGAATATAGAGCTTGCTCACGAGGTTAAAAGCTAAACCATTGTCACTTAATATTTCATATGCCAACCTAATATTACTCTGTAAAAATATGCTCCATGTCACCAGAAAGCATGTCAGCACACTTGTTGCTTTGCTTAAGTGGTAAGAAAATGAGACAGAAGAGGCCCACTGTTCAGGAGGCCGGAAGCAGACAGGTTCTCTGCAGATGCTTCCGACGTTAAAATCCACGAAGGTCCTCAGATGCCACGACTTATCTTAGCCCAAAGCACACTGTAGTTGTTTTATTTTTGCCCAAGAGTCTGATCCCCAAGGACCTGACACAGCTTTCCTTAGAGCCACCCTCCCCTCAAAGCTCATTTCGCACCCAGACATCTAGCCAGCCCCTCTCCCGCTCTCCCGGAGCTGGGCTGTAGCCCCGTGCGGGGGGGACAGGGTGGTAGGAGGACTGATTCACACAGCACCACATGGGCTTGGCGAAATCCGTTCCACAGGGCTCCTTAACAGCCTGGTCCACCCACTGTTAGCACCTCTCAAGAGGGCGAGATCCATCTCCGGAACTTACAACAGATCTTGTTACATTTCTCAAAAACGCACTACTGTTTACCAGAGCTATGGTTAACTAATGCTAACTCACTAGCTGCCTTTCTCCAAATCTATCCAAATTGACCAAGGGGGTGAATAATGGTTAAACTATTTTAGTCCTTTTGGTTTCCACTGATCTTTATTACTGTGGCCCAAAGTTCAACATATATACTTCTAGGCTTTTAATAAAACTGTCTCAGTTTGGTTAGACCAATGATTTTTAAAATATTTCCTTTCAGTTAGAGTTTGGTTTAGGACATCTGCTGATAAGCTCTATCCTACCAAGGTAATATGTTCATGACTTTCTTCATGTGAACCAAACACAGGTATTTGGGTGTTTGTAATGGGTCCTGCCATGCTGAATGACAGAGAGATAAAGGTCCCAGAGCGGCGAGGACACAGATCCGTGGGGGACATCCCTGCTCAGGCAGCTGCGGAGGCCCTGAGAACAGTTCCAAAGCACGAAGAAGACAGTGTCGCTGCACCAAGAGCCACAGAATGGCACCACTCCGGAGAAAACTCACCCCAGCGCTATCTGCTTAGCAATGTGTTGGACAGGGCGCCTGTCATGCGCTATCTGTGCAACCCATGGTTGATCCTTGGTTTATACCTTGTGTGCCCTCCCTATAGCCAGCACTGAAAAGAACATTCTGGAAAGCCACCTCCACAGAGGCTTGCGTTGTCCCGAGGAACCTGACAGAATGTAAGGAGCTTTGCTCCGCTGATAGGGATGTGACTGAGAAAACAGTCTTCGTAATACATGAGTTTTCCACTGCCGTGGCCAATCGCCCGAGAAGAACAGCTTAGAGGAAGAAAGGGGTATTTTTACTCAGGGTTTCAAGGATTTCAATCTCTGATTAGCTGACTCCATTGCATGGCGGTGAGGCCAGGGAGAACTTCATCAAGAAGGCGGGTCTGGCAGATGAAAACCATCTGCCTCCTGGCAGTGTGGAAAGAGTGAAAGAGGAAATATCCAGAAGAGAAGGGGCCAGGGCAAAACAGAGTCCCCAAGCCCATGGTCCCATGGTCCCTCAGCTAGGCCCACTTCCCGTTTCCACAGCCTCCCACCAAGGACATCAAATGATGGCACCGTCAAGGGGTCAGTCTACAGGTGCTCTTAGAGCCCTCGTGGTCTGTCACGTCCCTGAGTCGCATCCCCTGGTAACCACACCTGCAGCACACTGAGCCTTCCGGGATGTCCAGATGTCAGCGCTGACACAGCACTGCACCCCTGGGTCCAGACAACCTACCTCCAGCTCAGTCAGGGACGGGGGTGTGAGGCCGCTGCTTGCTTGTTTTTCCTGCAGCCTCACTGCTGGCCTCTCCTGAGCTTTCTGATACACAGTAGCTGTCCGTGGCTGGTAAACAGTACTTGGCTGTGAATCATATTTAGAAGAACTGAATTCATAAGGGAATATTATTCTCCAAGTAATTCCGGGGACTCATGGTTATCTTTGTGTTGAGTGTTTGACATACATGCACGGGTCAAGAATCTCCTTCTACTGGTAAAGCAATCTGAGGAAAATGATCTTGGTGAAGGAACGTAGGTGGTTACAAATTTAAGAGAGAGAGAGGAGATGAAATAAGCCATGATTTTGTACTCACAAGTACATATTATGAGGCCATGGAAGGAAGTGGCAAGGACACTTTGTGCCATGACTTGTCATGATTTGTGTTCCCTTGGTCTTGGCTTAAGCCAACACTGTCCATTCTACAGTAGGAATGACCACACTGCAGGGTTAGGGGTCTTCTTCTCTGGGGAAACACGGGCTAAGGAGGGCGGAGGAACAGCATGCCATAGGTGGAGACATTCTGGAAAATAAGTATCAAAGGACGCCGCTGGAAGTGAGTCCAATGCACTCTCAGTGAACTTACTTCCTATGTACCCAGAAATTAGCTGCTGCCTGGAGAAGAATCACAGCTCATCAAAGAGGCATTTAAAGGCCGTTCCTCCGCAGGGCAGCGTGAATAGCAGGAGGGTCTGCCCTTTCTCCCAACTCCAACCAAACGAGGGCAGAAGTGCCAGGGTTGTTTTCAGGCATTTTACCCACACCACGGAATAAAGGGAAACTGTCAAAACTTCATTAAGTCATCGGGCGTTCAACGGACAGAGGCTCGAGTCTGAAGCACACAACCGCACGCAGCTGTCTTTTCATTTTCCGCACCTGACACGCGGAGAACGAGACACACAGAGCACACTGGAGGTGTGGCTGAGGAACCAGAGCTCAGCTCAGGCTTCCTTCTGGCTCCTGTCGTCTCCCTAGAGCTTTGCTAACTGTCGCGACATTTTATAATTACCATCCTCAGCACTACAATAAAGTGATAACAAAGGACCAGACAGCTCAGCTCCTGAGTGCGAGCAAATGTCCACATGCCTTGACCACCATGACCCAAGCACTTCCACACAGCTTCTTATTTGCTTCAGGTCAAATCTCTGCAAGTCACATGTTCTTCTGTCAGACGTTGGGACAGAAGTGGTCTCAATAGGTTTACATAACTCTTCCCAAAGTTCACAGCGTCCAGGTTTAGGCCAAGGTTTGCCTCATTCGTACCCATTGGGGATGCTCCACTTCTTTCGCAGTGAGAATATGGCCGAGTCCTGAATACATCAGTGAAATGGTGGTAAATATTCAGGAGATGCTTGGAAGCAGATATGGAAATCAGGCCTTGCAGGTCCAGCTGTGGAGAGAACGCCGGCAGGCCTCGGAGGCCCAGCTTCTCTCCACTCCAGCACCTGGACAAGCACCTGTGAGCCCACATCGGAGAATAAGACAGGAGAGAAGATAGAGACCAGACCTAGGAGACTCCGGTTCCTTGTCTCTGATCAAAGGTTGTGGGGAACCTCAGTTCTCCACTGGTCAAATACTCAGGCTCTGAAGGAGAGTCTCTGGAAGCATTCCACACATTCCAAGCACACTCAGCTTTCATCTCTCCTCTTCACAAACCTCCGGTGTCTGGCTCGCCAACATGGCCGCGTAGCTTCTTCCTTGTGCTTCAATTACAGGCACACAGGGCAGCGTGCCGGAGTGGAAGGATCAGTGTGTGGATGGGATGGGGGCAGAAAGAGAGCTGGGTGCAGAGGAGAGAAATAATGCCAAGCAGCCATGCGTAGCTCTGGTTCCAGCCCCAGAGACGCTGCCAGTGCTCAGAGCACATGCAGAGGTGGAAATATGCCGAGGTACAGAGAGCAGCTGTGGTGGCCAGCATTATCCTAAAGCACAGTGGCTGTGACACCTGCTAAGGGAATCTAGGTGGAGGAGGAGGAGAAGGAGGAGGAGGAGGAGGGACTTCTGGGGTTATTAGAAACTGTGGGCTAAAGCACTAAGGCATACATTTATCAAAGATTTCATGGAAATGATTTACTGCTGTCTTAAGATTAAATACACCAATACTTCATGTTTACTTTGCATGCAGTGGGTGTCAAATATATATATATATATATATATATATATATGCTTGAAATGTGTTACTTTTCATAACAGACTTCTCAGGTACATGCAGCAATGCTCCTTGGTCTTACAGATGAGATAATGGTTGATATATTGTGTCAACTTGAGAAGTCCCGAGGCCTAACTAAGCAACCCAGCAGTTCTACATCCTAGTGAGTGGAGGACCTGCCCTTTCCTCTCCAGGACGCTGCTCATTGGGTCAGCCTGAGAAGTTTAGAGGGTTAACTGAGTGACTCAGCGGGGGCCAGGGTCCTTGCTTCCTAAACATCCCGAGTCTGTGCAAGAGGAGAGCGGGAGACGGCGTGGGCGGGCGGCCTGCATACTTGAGGGAGGAAAAGAGGCTTGCTCCACCCACTCCCAAAGCCACCTCTGTTGCTTTGCTGTCTTCTGCTGCCTTGGGCAGCTGCCCCTCACCGTGCCACGCCTTGGAGCCAGCTGATTGTGGATTGAAACCTCCACGAACTGTGAGCTAAATCAGCCTTTCCCTCTTTAAACTGGGTGTCCGGGAGAGTGAGGAGCTGCAGAGGTCCGGGCCTGCCGACTGGACAGGACGTGCCCTGTGAGCCTGCGGACCGCGCTTTCCAGACACAGAGCGGAGCCGCGGAGGGGAGCCCTGAGCAGTGGGCTCGGCTGCACCAGGGAGCCCCTCTTCTCACCGACTCTCGGGTTCTTTGCTCCAGAGAGCCCTGGGCTGGGTCCATGCGGGAATTCCTGGGCTCTCCTGCTCCTCATTTTGGAGGGTGAACAGTTCTCAGCTGCTCGGTTTCATTTCAGCAGTTTGTGTGCGAACGTTTCAGGAGAAGGGTGCAGGGAAGCTCTAACTCTGACTGGATGTGCTATGCAGGACAGCAGGACAGTCCTCGTTCACATCCTCATCCCCGCCCGGTTTGGCTGTCCACAGGAGATACGGTCTCGGGGTGCACCTACTGCCACATTCCACGTGGAATGCTGCTGTCCTGCCGCGGTTCTGAAAGTGAAGACGGCGGATACGCGACCGTGTCCTCACCACACAGGGGACGGGACCGCGGAAATGTTGCTGCACAGCATGTGCTTAATTTAGGCTGCTGAAGACAGGTGGCCCTCTGGGCACGTTTAGACCACTTGCTTTGATGTGGCCTCCGCTGTTTACCTCAGGGTAATGACCCCAACACAGCAACCTGACTGCCCACAGTGGAATCCGATCAGCAGCAGGTTGACCCTGGTACCTAAGTCTGTGCCCTGAGCAAGGTTGACCAGACTTGCAGGAAATGCCACTCGGATTAGTGATCAGCGCTTGCAGGACCCTGACGGGCCTCCCTGGAGGTAGGTCCCTGCTCCGGTCCTTGGTGGGGGATGACTCTCCTCCAGCTCCTCAGCTCCTCACTGGTTGTCTTCTGCCCCAATTTGTGTAAAAATAGATCCAGGATGTAATATCACCCATGGCCAGTAGGTGCCACCACCAACCACATGATACAAAAATTTGACTGGATAAGTGAATTCTTTCATTTCTTGTTTATGCAAATATATAACGTAAGACAATGCATCATCTTAAACCTCTGGCTCATACGGTACATCAAGGATGTATCATTAAGTTAGAGTCAAACCTCTAACTTTAGAGGGTAATCGTGTTTGAAGGAGGTGAAGACAGAAGAAAAGATGGCAGGAAGGCAGGAAGCCAGCTGTCTGCTGGGTACCCAGGATGCAGGAGACAGGCGAGGACTTGGGGCGCAGGAGTAGAGGGACTGGGAACGATGTGCGAGAACCCGTTTGCTGCGCAGAGACATGATACTGGTGCTGGGAAGGCGCCTGGAAGGCGTGGTGCAGGGGGCTGGAGGAGGCTGGGCCGGGGACCAGCGGCCTGACTGAGGCCCGGAGAGAAGGAGCAGGGGAACATGGGGCAGCAGGGTGGGGCGGGGCGCCTTGGCACAACCCTCTGCCTGAGCTTTGGTGGCTGGATCATGGAGAGGGCTGAGACCCGGAGCTAAGAGTCCATGAGGACCGTCAGTGCACAGCTTAGGAGGCGGAGCACGTCTTCAGCTAGAATACAGATGAGCAGAGCTAGAAACCACTCACGCCAGGCGTGGCGGAAGGGGCACCAAGGTAGCTCCTCCGGCCAAGAAGGCTCCAGAGGTCCCCTCATGTGGTCCAGTGGGCAGCTGGAGATGGGAGGGAGGCCGAGGCAGGAAACAGGTTTAAACGCACATGGACCATCCACGGCCTGCTCATGAATAACCCACACTGCCCAGAGGAAGTTGTGCAAAGCATGTGTGAGTTTACATCTGACAGCTAAAGCTGTATTTTCCTTGGTGCGGCAGAGTGGATTTCCTTTGATTTGGGGCAGGAGGGTATTTCGTTCGACTTCTACTCAATCCCTCCTGGGTGGCACACGTAGTAGGGGCCACTGAGGCTGCAGACAGGAGATCTCTCCAGCTGGAGCCAGTCCGACACTCGCACTCCAGCCTCCAGCCCTGCATGTAGCAGGGTCCACTGAGACCAACTGCTTTGGGCAGACCTCAGTTTTCTAAGTTTTACTGAAATATGAGCGTGAGCAAGGAAACCTGTTCTATTTTGGAGAATTCATTAAGAACCTTCTCAAGTGCAGTATCCTAAGGATTCCAGAAGCAGGCGGGAAATGAGTGGGGAGGCTTCCATCTGGAAAGGAGTTGGCCCCTTATACATCAAGCACAACCTAGCACTTCGAGGAAAGACCAACGCGGAGCGGCGGCCTCTGATTTTAAACGCTGCTATTGTAAGGCGACTGTAGAAAGGGGGTTATTTGAATTGTTAATTGTAAATTGATTCAGGCATTCATTTACCTTGTGGTATTAGATAGGTTAATTAACTACCATGACTCATTTCTCAAATTATAACATGAAGATTAATTTTCCTTACCTTCTGCCTCCAAGATATTAATTACTGCACTGCGCCCAACCATTTCCACACCCTGCGAACATTTGGACGTGCAGCAGGGAGGGCGCGTGCTGGTGGCTCCACCTGGCCTGCCTTGGGATGTCGTCATCGGCCGGTGGCAGAGACTTGTCTGATTTCCCTCTACGTTGCGTTCCCCAGGACGAGCTCTCTTGAATAAGGCAGACAGGTAGCATGAATCATGCATACGCTAATTGTAATAAATAATGAAAATATTTAGACACGGCGAGGTTTGAACTTGAACTTTATGAATAAATTTTGATTAGTATGCAGTACAAGCTGTATACTCTGCTTTTGTTCTTACTCTTAAAAGGCAGTCATTACTAAATGATGCTTTGAAAATTTACAGAACTTTTACAGGTGTTGGCACATCCCTGCTCCCACTTTGCTATCTTGGAGCAAAGAATGCGGGCAGTGCAGGCCTCCGGATAAATGCATGTCTACCAAGGGACCGGGCTCCCGTTTGGAAGCAGAGGTGTGGACGGTCCATGGTCAGGGCTCAGCTGGGCGAGGGAAGGTGACCTCTGCAGCTGAACGGAGTCGGAGGCTGAGGCTGCCATCTCGGATTCTCTGAGGCACCGCTGAGCAGAGCCCTGGGCAGGGGAGGCGTCAGCGCTGTGCACTGGGAGGAATTTCTCAGCAGCATGGGTAGCATTGCTTTTTCCTTCTTTCTCTCAGTGAAGACTCCTCCTGCACTGCTGCCCTGCCTTTCCAGTACAAAATTAAGTAGAGCTCATGAACCTGGAGAGCTAGGGTAAGATCACTGGGGACGGGGCCCTCGGATGGAAAGCAGTGTTAATTAAGGAAGGTTCCGCAGGCAATCTCATGTCCAGCAGCTCCAAATGATTTTGTGTTCAGAGGGAAAGACGGGGCTGACACTTTCCCCAGGGTGACCTGCCGGGCGCTGCGCCGAGGGAAGGCACGGCCTCTGCAGCACCTCTGCGCTCAGTCTGAACCCGTGGCTGACTGCAAGGGGGCAGGCAGAGGGCCGCAAGGAAGGGCTGCCGGCTTCTCACTGACAGTAATCACTGGGGCCTGGCGACAGGGCACAGGCACAGCTGCAAAGGCAGGAGAAGGGAGGCTGATTCCCCCTCTAGAATGCTCCCTGCATGCAGGGCTGGCCGTGTTTCTTGCCTCCCTTAGAAGTTCCTTCAAGGCTTTATTGACTTGTCCTCTGCACAGGTGTTGTGTCCACGCTCATGACTAACACACTTGTTCATCGGAATAAAATGAGAAGGGCAGAGCCACCTCAAAGATCTCTCAGGCAACATCAAAGGAAATCACCCACAGAGTGAAAAGACAACCCACAGAGTGGGAAAATTCTTAGCTAATTGTCCCTCAGACGAAGAACTTCTATCTAGAACATATAAAGAACTGAAAAAAAATCAGACAATCCAAATTCAAATAACCAGTCCAAAATGGGCATCTGAGGTGAATACACACTTCTTAGATGAAGAAATACAAACAACAAAAACAATATGAAAAAATGTTCAGCATCACTGGTCATTTGAGAGATGCAAATAAAAAGGACCCTGAGACAAACCTAAAAAGCTCACAAATACAAAGTCAGTTCATGTGCATAGATGAAAATGCGTGTACCTTGAAAGCACTTCATGTCTGCCTCAACTCATGGCAACTTGCATCCATTTAAACACTGTCTCTTATTTAATCAAGATAATTATAAGAAAGCTAATCAACCCCTTGGTAGTACACTGAAAACATATGAATTTGAATTAATAACTCATTAGTTTAAGATTATATTCAGTTTCAAAGACATATGCAATATAACACAGCATGTTATAAAGAAATATCAGAATAAAACTCGGAGAGACACATGGTCAAAGGAGTGTTGTAGCACTCTCTGTGCAATGATCCCGCAAATCGATTGTGGTTTTTCAGTTCACGGAGGAGAGGGCCTTTGACGGCGTCTGCCTTGTAAACTCTCAGGGTCCCCTTTCTTCGCGAGCAGCTGAACTACTCGAAGGCCGAGGGGTTCACCGCCGGAATGCTGTCACAGGCAGGTTGTCGGGAAGCAGTGTTTGCATCACGGCACCACCCAACAGACTGCCTACTGCGTGTTTGGTTTTTCCAGCCTCAGAAACCGCAAATAACCTAAGGGGGAGATTCAGGTCTTGATATATGAATAAGAAAACTGAATCAACTCGCCTAGACTGATAAGCAGCTTTGTCTCCTCCTGGGAGTTTTCGGGGGAGTTCCTTGGCTTCACCTGGTCCCCCTAATATTTCCCCTTCGGTTATTTCCCAGGGAGCAGAGCAGCTATTGGGGAAGACTCGTGCTCCCTGCAGAAACAGCATTTCATAGTAACAGCTATGGCACCCTTACTGCTGAGCAGTCTCCCTTTCTTGCAAAGCAAGCACTGCGAGTTGCATGGATGTGATTCCAGTAAAAGGAGGAGAAAAAGGAGGGCGGTATTTCACTTGGGCAGTGCAGCGTTGGATCAGTGGTCAGTGGGTCATTTCCTTAAGCTTTTCTGGAAGTATTGAAAACATAATCACAATTGTCTTCTGCTTTGGAACCACTAAGGTTCAGAAACTCAAATGTCAAAGCACAGGGGTAATAGATGGCGGGACCACACTTTCCCAGTGTTTTCTCTTCTAAATTATTACAAGTCTTTAGCACGTGTTGGGTGCTGACTCTATGAGTGAAGAGAGGAAGAGGGGCTGGGTAAATCATTAGAACATATTGAATGTGCCATGTGTAAGCAAAAGTCCAACTGCAAGTCTCTAAACATTACGCTGAAATACAAGCAACGCAAGAAGAGATGGAAGAAGCTAAGATGCCAAGGAAAACACTAACTGTGAGTTTAAATAAATTTATCATTTGTCGACTGGCCCAGTTTACTCTTTGGAGAGGTTGATATAACTGTGCGTGTAGAATAATGGATATTATTGTTCTGATTGTGTGTGTCCTTTCCCCAGTGGATAATGAAACCCCACAGGAAACGCTGAACCTTGAGCCTAGACTACAGATAGGAGTTCTTAACCAACACATAAGATTTCCCGGAGAGCACTTGGATGCCCCGTTCCATCTTGGACATGTGGGAAGGAGAAGTCACTACCTGGGCCTGCTAGGAACTTGCAGGATTATTGAGAAGGTGAGTCACAGGTTTACAAAAGGACTCCCAGCAGGAGAAGGGTAAGTTCCTGCGGAAGGTGTCCCAGGGCATGAAGGAAGTCAAAGGTGATTTTAACAGAAATGTGACCTTCCAAAGGGATTGGACTTTGGGCATCTGCTGCAAAAATATTTGCCAGACTTCAATAATAGACCTTTTATATTTTACTTCAGGCTACATTAAAACCACTTTTTCATAGTGTTTTCCTTTTACAGTCTGTAAAACTTCAAACGCAAATGCAATTTGAATTACTTCTTATCCTCTGAACTACTTTTTGTTAACCTTTCATGTCTTGCCAGATGCAATGGATGTAATGGAGGGGAAAAAAGGCTTCCTAAAAAGGACACCAAGTGTCCTCTGTGGTTACTGCAGGAGGCAGCAGTAAAGAAGCCACCTAGGGCTCGGAGCTCTGGGTCTTTACTGCAGGGAATTCAGCATGGGAAAGCGAAGCCCAGTCAGGCTCACTCCTGTGGTCCACAGAGCCTGCGCTGCCCGGAATTACTGACCAGGGTAAAAGGACGGAACTACAGATTGTAAAACACCTCATACATAGCTTCTATTAAAAAAAAAGAGAATTTAACTATCGCATCATCCATAACTGGTGACTGAATTTCTAGAGATTTCCGTGACTTTCTGGAAGCAGAAAAGTTGGAAAACTGCTGACCCAAAGCTGTTGGCGAGGGCTAAACTCTTCCCAATACAAGGATGGAAATGCAGAGCTGGAGAGGAGCTTGCGGGTCACGCTGTCAGAGCAGGTCCCAGGTCTTCCGCGCTACTGCAGAAACGCACCCGCGGCCGATGCGAGTTACACACAGGTGATGCCACTTCACCCTCCCACCTCCACACCTGACCTCACTCACGTCGGGGGGAAGAGCGGAGACGCAGAGAAGGCACCGCACACGCTGAGCTCACACCGCTCCTCGGGACCACCACACTGACCGGGGCCCAAGGCGGGGCAGTGCCCACTGTCCTTCAAGCATCACGGTAGGTAAGGTCACCCTAACAACACAGGTTCACGGCCCAGGACCAGGACATTATGTCTTCTACTACGGACTCACTTCTGAGGCTTAGAGATCATTAAAATGCATGACTTTAGGAAAATTAATACCTTAAAAATTCTCGTTCCCCTGTGTTTACATGATCTTTCCCTAACAATGCTTTCTCAGAGATTGGAACAAAAATCAACAAAGGTGCGAGGCAGAGTCTCAGATCCTACACTCCCACACCTCTTCATCTTTGCCTTTATCAGAGACAGTGGCCCCTTCATCAGAGACTGTCCCACCACGAGTGCCCTTCTCTGCGCCCCTAGGGACCTCTGCCCGCATCTTCTGAAGGCATCTGACTAGTGGGCTACAGCTCGTGGGTACTTAGGTCCATGTTGTAGCTATTCTTCGGAGATACGGTGCGAACTCGTGTACAAAATGTCTCTGGTATCTGCTGAAAGAACAAAGTGATAAAATATAAGACAGGAACCAAGAAGCCCTGGGGATGTGATACTCGCATCTGGAGCCAACTGTGATTCGACAAAGCCGTAGTGTGACTCCCACATCCAGCCATCTGCTGGGTGGGTGCACCAAGAGGAAGCTCCTAGCCAAACAGGAGGGCGCAGCTCCCTGGAATGGGTGCCCGAATCCTGGCCAGCAGGGCCGTGGTCCTGCACTGCCTCTGAGAGGGGAGACCTTGGCGGCAGGCAGGACCGTGCTCACTGCGTTCGTGTTCGATGCTGCAATTTCCAGCCATTGGCTAGAAATTAGTTCATAGAGTGCTTAGCTAACAGATGGCGTCGAGTTGGTATATACATTCTATTTTTCAACCGAATATGAATCATGTGGACTATCTATAGCAGCAGGAGGTGGAGGAGATGTTAACAGTGGCCACCTGGCAATTTCAAGTAATACCCAAAGGTTACACTTCCTACAAAACTAATGCTTTGGGACTTGTGTGTGTGTTTACCTAAACTTTCCTGAGCATCAGTGGACAGGCCTTTGAATCTTTTTGTTTCTTTTGTAAAAGATCCCTTGAAATGGCCTCATGCCCTTTCCAAAAGAAATGAACAGATCTGAATATGGCTGCTACTGCTTTCACCCACTCCTGTTATTTTCGATTCTTATTTACTCAGCACAGTGCCATCTCTGGCCATAGCAGCCTCCATCAGCACTCCCACCCGCCTCAAGCCCAGGGCTCCCTGACGAACACACCTTGCTGTTTGGTAAGCGGCCATAACGGGCAGGATTAAATGGACCAGGATTGCCCTCCCTGCATCTTCGCTTAATAAGCCTCCCTTCTACTCCCTACTGAAGGCGTCTTTCCAGTCACAAAAAGCAATGGAACATACTCATTCTAATTCCAGACTCTTGAGAACCCATCATGGTAGTAAAATTATTATTACTGTTTGAAGACCACTTCGGTGGTAGGCTAATCAACGTTCCAGACAAATCCACTAACAAAAGTGTTCTGGAGTAGGGAATTAAAAACAACCTTCAAAACGTTAGGGTGCTGTGAGTTACATGACACATGTAACACATTGTGAATGGCATACACAATGCTATGAGACGAAGTGGTTTTATTTCACTTTTGTGATTCTCAAATTGATATATGTCGATTTGGAACCTGCTACACATAATGACTAAATAACTAGCATCTCTGACTAGCCTAAGCACGAATTAGCTCTGCTTAGGTGGGGCCCTTAGATCTGCACACAAACAGAGGGAGACTCCGGAGGGGCCCTCAGAATTACACAGGTTAGCTCGGCTCTGGGTCAAAGGACGGCTGTGTCTGCACACGGGTTTGTCCGCTGCTGTGCCGGAGCTGTCCACGTCACTTTCCACACTGAAGCCTCCAGTCCCCTGAGGGTCTGTGCCCTTCTCTCGAGCAGCTATTTTCAGGGCCCTAGCAGTGCCCCCCACAACTGAACCACAGTCTCAAGACTTGCTTGACAGCAGTGGCCCACAGAGACTGACACACATGGAGAGTCTCCTGTTCATCTTGTACAACCAACTGGAGATTTGTTTGTTTTAGATAGCATGGAGCATCCTTTGCCATAATCCAGTCCTATAATTTTTTTCATCTCCAAAGGCAGCCCTGAGCCTCTTTGGGCTACCCATTAGTCTCCTCCACCCCGTCCAGCCGCACTGACCAGCAATCCACTTTCCTTCCTCCTGGGCGGACTGTCCCCCTGGTACTTATCCCTCACTGAGATCTAACTTGTTTACCGGCTCAGTGAGTCTTAACATCTGTCTACTCCCTGAGGTCAGCCCCTCTGTTCCCGTGATATTTCTATTTTGCCCTCGCTGAGGATACTATAAATTGTTTCTCCAATCTATAGCTGCCAGAATCATTCCTTTCATGATGGGTAAGGTTGTGTCACTCGTTTCCTCAGACGTTGGCAAGGCCTGTCACTGCTTCCAGCACAGACAAACACGCAGTGGCCAGGGCAACCCCACCCTCCCCATGCCATTTCCTACCACAGCCCTGCCCCTACCAGAGTCCAACTGCCCTTCCTCAGTGGCAGTCTTTCCCCAGCGTGCCCTGTGCCCTCTGCCACCACCCACATCCCGCTTCTCCCATGGAACTGGAGCTCAGAGTCTCCCCAAGTGCATCCACACAAATCAAACTCCAGATCCAAAATGCCAAGGACTGCGGGCCATGCTCCCCAATCAACGCGCCTGCTATTAGTTTTTGCATTTCCCCACCAGGGTCTTCTTTTGTTCTGAAAGCTACCTGATGGTAAACTGCTACCTTATTTGCAAGGATGAGAAAAGACCCTTGCAGTCGGCATCCATTTAATAAATAATCATTAAATAAACATATAAATGGAACCTATTAATTGGTTCTGACACTTTTCCCAGGGATCCTCCGCAATCTATTTCCCTACATCACGAGCAGTAAAACAGCATCACAACTATACACTGAGAAAGATAGGTGCATAAATGTGAAAATACATAGAATCTGTCATGGTTTATGTCAGTGGCTCCCAAGCTTCATGCAATTATAAGCTGGACCAAATCTGGTGTTTGTGATTGGTTCTTTGTCTAGCACTCAGGTTGGTGGTGTGAGTGCTACACTTTCCTAGGGGTGGAGCCAGGAAATGATGTACGGGTGGAAAGAAGGAGTCTCTCTCTCTCTTGCCTGTTCGTGCTTTTGCTGTTTGCAGTAGCCATGAACTGCGGCCCCGCCATGCCACCCTCCTTGGAGCCAGCTGAGTATGGATTGAAACCTCCAAAACTGTAAGGAACAAACTTTTCTTTCCCTAATTTGGGGCATCAGCTATTTTGTCTCAACAACGAGTAAAAAGTAATAAGGCAATATGCAAGCTGAGAGTGAAGTTCAACACTGCAGGCTTTACCAGAACAGTGTCCTCTTCTGAGAGCAACTGGAATCCATCAGCACACCGCCAGCAGCCAGAACCGTGCGAAGGAAGGAAGCACAGCTCCTGACCTTGCACTTGTGGGCTTAGGAAACCCTTTAGGTGTTTCCATGAGGTAAGTAAAGGACTCCAGTGTCTTCCAAGAAGAGCAAATGGCACAGGGAGTGTCATCAGGGAAGAGGCCAACAGGCGAATGGCCTTAATGGGCGTCACCTGAAATTCCCTGAAGAGTGAGCCTGCAGAGGGAAGGAGAGGCAAGTCCTAGAGGCAGCCAGTGAACAGGTGGCAGGAGTGCAGCTGTAGACTCTGGGAACAGCAGGTGGCTGAGGTGACTTGAGCACAGTGAATGACAGCTGGGCCAGGCTGAGGTTCGAAGACACTGGGCACCTCAACTGTGGACACTACACTGGTCTCTGTCACAGCCATGCTCATATCTCTGGATGAGATGGGAAACTACCAGGGGGCTTTGCACTGGGGAACCAAGGGCTAAGTCTCCCTAGGTCCTGCAAAGATTCCCTCAGCTCTGCAGTAGGCAGGGACTGTGTGACAAGGACAGAGGTAAGCTAATAGTAAGAAGATGGTTAAAATTCTACAGTGGAGGATCACGGGGGTGTGGACCAGGAGTGCAGAAGCGGAGGGAAAAGCTGCTAGATTAGATTATGGATATTGAAGGTCAGAAAGAACAGCAAGAATGAAGAATTGGAGGAGAAATTTTAGAGAAAAACAACACCAACAAGGATGTGAAATTTCTTAAATAAACATCTGGAATTGCCATCTGTTGCTATGAGAGACCAAGGGAGAATTGTTCAGGAATCCTGGCTGGACATGTAATTGGCTGGGCAGATGACAAGCTGAAGAAGACACATAAATCCATGTGATCAGGTGATAATGTCGCAGGGTTTAGGGTGGCCATGGGGGGCCTGTAAGATAGCCAAGCTTGATCGGGGGGCTGACCTGGGGACAGATCAGGAATGTGAGTGTTGGCTCACAAGGCTGAGGGGCCCCTGTCACTGCAGAAGTGGGAGGGAGGCCCTGAGAGGTGACAGCCACACAGCCCAGCAGAACACAGTAGTGGGGATCAACCAAGCATCCATGGACCAAAAGTCAAGAACCGATCATCCAGCCTTGGATTTGTGAATGTGAGGTCCCTGGTGCAGACTGGAAGACACCATCTGGATGTGTCCAAAAGCAGGCAGAGATCAGAAAATGAAACCACAGACACTGGGTTTATGCAGATAAACCCAATCATTACTTATAAACATAGAGATATTTATATACATAGGAATTACATACACTTCTCCTCACCTCAGTTTTTTCTAATCTCCAAAGCAGGAAAAATGATCTTAGGGTGTGTTTTGAGGCATCTCTGGGAAGATACATGAAACATCTTAGGACAGGACATGACTGATAACCCACCAGCCAGCGGGTTAACAGTACGCAGTCAAGAGGGGCCGGTCTCGTGTCTGCGATGTAGCTCGGAGCCCTAAGTCAAGAGGAGGGCTGTCCTCTTGCCGGTGAGAATTGATAGACTGGAGTTCTAGTCAATTCTAGAACACGAGGTCTTCAGTCTTACCCATATTCCAGTACCATTCGATCTCTGCTGAATATTTTAGAGAGAAGGGTATCATCTCTATTTCTGTCTCACCGGCTCAGTCTTGCCCCTTTCAGCAGCACCTCTGCGGAGACACGTCCTGGTCTCAGCGAAGAGCACACTTCCCCTCCCTGCCGAGACCTCCGCAGGCGGGCTGCTTTGGATCTAAACATGGGCCTTTTGCACACTGGGTTGACTGATGGTAAAATCCTCACTGTCTTCGAGTTAACATGGTGGTTAACTTGGAAACTATAATCAACATGGCATACATTTCTGATGTGTGTCATTTTGTATATTTCTATTCCTTGGTGTAAATTTGAATCGATATATATTCTTTAGGAAAAGAAACGAAGTTATGTACATATGATCTTTTGATTTTAAATTGCCTTTCTTTTTGTAATATAATACAAAATTAGTAAAATTAGTAATATAAAATAGTATAAATTAGTATAAGTTAAAATAGTATAAATTGAAATTAGAGCAAAGAGCAAGTGAAATGCTGCTTTTCTCTATAAACGGATCCTGAAATAGATGTCAAGGCATTATTCGGAAGACTTACATTTAATAAAGTGTACATCCATACTTGATAATCTCATCATGCTTTATATTAATGGCATTTTTATTTCCTGGGCCATGAATCCTTTTTGTTGCCATGTTACATGTACTATGTTATATTAGCATACAAAAATGATGTTGTACTTACAGATTTTAGTCTCCATATTTATACTAATGGTTTGAATAAAATTTGTCAATTATGTAGATTTATCTCAAGTGGCGAGCATGTGCTCACAAGACAGATTAAACTGCAAGGAGCTTTGAGGAACCCAAAATAATAACCCTACCATGTTAAGAAATGCATATGTACATATGTTTAACACACAGGTATCATCTGGAGCTAAAAAGTTACAATGTCAAATTAATGAGTGATATTTAGAATATAAATAACAGTGATTTAAAATGTATTTATCTTTTGACTATTTCAAACACATTTCTTCTCTGCTATACTCTCTGTAAATTTGCAGAGTAAACTTCGATGAGTAGAAACAATGCCCAGGAAATTTAAAACATGACTTAATTTCTACTTATGTTTCTAAAGATATGATTTTAAATGGCCAACACCATCACTGTAATTACATTTTGCCAAAGAGAATGCTGGTCTTTATGCTAGCATTTTATTTATTAGCTTTATTAATTTAAGAAAGTTATTCAGTAGGCACCCAAGAGAAGACATGAAAAGTCCTAATAATTTGGGGTAAGTACAGGACTCTGCATGATTAAAGGGAACTGTCTAGAGGAAGAAATCAGTGAACAAGTCATGCGGAAAGTATAGATAATTTTCACACATTAGTGGAAATGAACTTTGTCTTCTACATTTTCAGTTCACACTGAATAACACACAAGCTTAAACAGCACATGATTTCTCTTACATGAGAAGCTCACAATGTACAGAAGGAGCAAAATAAAATGTAGCAGGACACAGGGAGCTGGAGCTTTTGCAAAGGAGTAGGGGATGAAGTGAGGGGGGAGAGGCTGGGAGAGTCTTCCTGCCCTCTCCGTGCAGGTTCCCACTCTGCAGGACGATTGCTACCGTGGTGTACAGCAACCTTGCACTGACAGAAGAATAACGGTACGAGAACTGGCCCACTATGCAACTCCAACACCAGACACTGTCCCTGCAGACCCACACACAGGCACACACAGACACAACTGTCCTGCCATCTTCAGAGGTGACCGCCTGGCACCGGAGCTGCTGGAGCAGTGGGCAGGGCCTGCCACTGAGGACACCTGCAGACCACAGCCTGGAGCAGCAGCTCGCCAGCCTGACACAAGGCCAAGCCGAGCCCTGCTCCCGGCACAGTCTTCCCGCCAGGACTCACCAAGCCAGCCCCTGACCCTGCTGTCAGGCCCAAGGTAGGTGGGGCCCCAGCCTGGACCTTTTACCTCTGGTTCCTGTAAAGATGTAGCTTCTGTTTTTCCTTCAATGCACCTTCTTCTCCTTAGCCACTGTTTTTCCTTTTTTTCCTACTTTTGCCTTAAATAAATGCTAATCTTTCACATTCACCAATTGTTCCATCCAATTCATTTGAATAAGACTCTGGCAAACACTGCTGGTCCCTGCCACGCCTGATAAGAACACTGTAATAGGTTTCTGAAAATGATATCTGAACATCAGTTAATAATTACACATGTATCTGGGTTATTCCTATCATGAAGCTATGTAGGTAATTTTAAAAATTTACCCCGAAATTTTAAAACCCCCAAATTCTTTTTGTTGTTATTGTTGTTGTTGTTTTTTATTTGTTTGTTTTTGTAGTAGGGATTGAACTCATGACCTCATGCTTGCCAGCCAAGCACTTAAGCCACTTACTAAATCCCTGGTCCCCAAACCCCCAAATTCTTAACGTTTTACTCAAACCATTCTTGTCTCGTTTTAATAAAACACACGGAAATGATTCTCACACATTGTCATGAGCCCCATCTTAAGCAAATTAAAATACTGCAGTTGCACAGCATATCTAATTTAGTGACCTTACTCTATGCATATCCCTTACTCTAAAGAAGAGAAAAATCTAATTATCTTATCATTTATTTCATTACAATCAGCAAATGAGTGAGAAAAACACAGCTTCACTACATTTTCATCCTTCTCTTCCAAAAAGAAGCAGCATCGTACCGCAGCACCAGGACTGCAGGGCCACTGGGGTGGTTGCTCAGGGCCACAGGGTCCCTCCAGGGTTCCATCACTGCACAGGACAGCGCCGCCCGCGCCATGCACACCTACAGTGGTGCCCTTGGCTTTCTGGCCCTCCTATGACGATGGACAGCAGGGGACATCGGCAAGTGGCCTCCTTCCCACTGTGGCCAGTCACACACTTCCTCCCCCAACAAGAGGGCTGTTCTCCCCGACCCAGCCTGGACAGCAAGCCCCACACTCCGCGGTCCCTCAGACTGCCTCCCTGCAGCAACTGCGCTTCATCTTCATGCATTCCAGGGCAGATTTTCCATTTAACAACTAAACGTGGTTGTGAGATGGAGAGAGAAGTCACGAAGAGCTTTCCGCTCCCTGTGCCGATAATTAGAAAATTCTTTCTAAAAATTTATTTCTGAAAGTGCGTATTTACACAGGCAATCCTCGAGCTGTAACCCAGCAGCCAGAACTAAATTTAAAACCCTGGCATTATGTCATACTAAGTCGCTCCCGCCTGGCACTTTAGTGCTTCCACGCCTGTGGGAGCCAGCAATAACTGCAGGTCAGCTGCCCGGTCATTCACAGGGCCACAGCCACGCCCTGCTCAACCCGAGGCTGTGACATCAACTGGAAGCAGTGAGCACCATGTCACCCAACTGGAGAGCTTTCTACAAAATCTCAATTCACCAAGCTTTCTCAAACTCCACACGAGTCGCTCCCACCTCTTGATCCGTGGTCCTCCTGCAGTGTTTATGTTTCCAGGAATCCACCGGGGTCTCCAGGGATCAATTCCCAAACTGACAAAATCAAAGAATACTGAGCAACTGCAGCTTCCTGTGGTTTCCTAATTGTTTCTCTAAGGAAATACTGATACACTGGGTATTCTCCTCCATGCTTTTCTTTTTTATAAAATCCGTTTCAGCATTTACTTTGAGCTCAAAGCTTTTGTTATCCATAATCCATTTTCACAGCCAAAGGCCAGGGGCCTTGGAGCAGCCCAGCTGTGTGCCCCGTGCTCCACAGTTCACCAAAGGCCAAGTCAGAATCCCAAGCTCAAGTTAGACTTCCAGCTTCCTCTTCCCTGTACTAGATTTCTAAAGAAATAACTAAAAATAAGAATAAAGTCTCAGTAATCTTCTTATTTCCTTAAATCATCACAAGATAATCATTGACAAGCAGGAGTGTGTAATGAATTATTACTTCTCCTGCCCTTCTTGTGACCCATCACTGTGGGCCCCCTGTCCTTTGTAACCTCCTCACACTCTGGTTTGCAGTGTCACCCAACAACACAGACATCTTGAAGGCTTGGTTTGTTACCAGTCAGTGCTTCTCAGAAAGATTTAGTTGCTTTTTCTTTATAAACTCAGAATAAACCACCCAGAAAATAATGTTTACTGTGGAATTAAGACAAAGAATATGGCACTTTTGACACTAACTGGACATGTGTCATTTATTCTTATCATTGATTCATCTTTGGCCTTGGCTGAAACTTTTTGGTGTGGCTCCTTAATCATTTTCCCAGCCAAGAAAGCTGGAAATCTGATGTGGTTAATACTATGCATATTGATAACCACTCCCTCCTCATCAATTTGCTTCCAGAAAATGAATTGCACCACTGTTTACATCTTGTCATCCAAGAGCATTTGATTAACTTCTGTCCAATAATGCTTCATTATTTGAAAGGCTTTGCTAACATGCAGACCCTGAATATATCTTATGTAAAGGAAGGCATTCAAGTTAGAGACCATTATTAATCGCAGCAGTTATCTGAAGCCAACATTTTGTGTCCAAGCCAAACTCTCATCTAAAATTTCTTTACTTTTGCAATAAGCAAATTGCAAGCAATAGGCCTACTGCAGACTAACTTGGCTTTTTCTCACACACTGTGTTTGCTGTTGGCTTGTACTTAACTCTGAGAGCTTGATCTGAAAGCTTGTAGAATCATGATGCCAGGGAGGCGTGGGGCATGGGGTACCCTGACTTGTGTGAATGTCCACTCTCAAGTGAAGTGCCTCACAAGTGACGTATACACATTGTGTATCAAGAGCTTAGGGACGCGCGCTTTGGATCACTGTAACAGACACATTCGTCCTGGTGTCCTACTGGCTGCAAATGTCTGCTTTCTATGCCATTACAACAGTGGATGGTGCATACAGAGCGTCCAGCTAAGACATGATTGCCTGCATGCACACATGCGCACAGTCACATCAGGGATGCCTGGGGGTTTTGCAAGTCCTTCAGTATAGTTTCCAAGGCCGCTAAATGTACAACCAGGTCTGCAGTCACCACTCCCTCTTGCCCCTCTTTTTCTTCCTGATCAGAGAAGGCACTGACAAGGACCACACCAGGGGCTTCCTGTGAAACTGTGAATGCCTCCTCATCCACCCAGTGGGCAAACAAACTAACACACGGACAGCGTGTAGAAACACGAGTCGTCCTGTACATGCGAGCATTGCCTGCACTAATTCAATGCTAGCATCAGCATTATCGTTATTCTTAATACTATTATTTAAAAGCTTGTCCTGTTTATCAACCTAATTTTCAGGCTGATTTTTAAAATCCACTTACTTCTAAAAAGGATGGCTTAAAAAATCTACTGACTTTCAAAGCAACTTGCTACTTACTTTTAAACTAATTGAGAATTCTCACCTGGGAAGGGACACACACTTAGTAGTATGTTGTATTGGCTGGAGGTGTGGGACACGGCACTGCTGAGAACTAGAACTAGAAGCTACCAACTATTACATTTTAGCTGTGCAACCTGAATTTCTCCTTAGTATCATTAATTTTTTTTTGCTGTTTCTGTGGATATTTGAGGAAATTAGGGCAACATTTTCTCTAACTTTTACCTTTATCATGCCTTCACAATTAATGAAACAATCACATATTCTATAGAACAAAAATGAAATGCATCTGTTCATTTTTATCTATCATATATTATACTCTCTGTTTAATTCATCTAAGATTGTCTTTTTTATTTATTTTTTTTTTTGATACCAGAGATTGAACTCATGACCACACATTTGCCAAGCAGGCACTTAGGTCGCTGAGCTAAACCCCCGGCCCTAAGGTTATCGTTTTTAATGGAAGTAAATTAAAGGATTCTGGATCCCTCAAGGGCAAAGATGATTTATTATATTTCTATTCACATTTCACGTCACTTAGTATAGTTCAGGAAAGAGTGAAAGGAAGTATACACCGGGGTGGTGTGATGCAGTTGGGGTGCCTGTGTTACACGGCAAGTCTCCACTCCCATGGAAGTTTCCAGATTTTCCCGCTTGCCTGGTATAGTGAAATACAAGGCACACCGGCGCCTGCTGCTGTGCGGCTCCTGGGCAGCCTGGCCCAGAGCCCAGAGCAGGAGCCCGAGTTCCAGCTCGCACTGCACTGGGGGCAGAGTCGCAGTGGCCAGTCCTCGAAGAGAGACACAGCAGGGGAGGGGCTGCAAAGGCAGGATGGCCCAGGACAGGTCAGGTTCCAGCAGCTCCTCAGCCGTGAGACCGCTGCAAGCAGGCTGGCATCTAGGAAGAGGGCGCTGTGCCCCGTGTGCCCTTTGGTCTCAAAAGAATCCAGTGGCCCCTTAGCCCCGGCTGCCATCTCCTCGTCCTTCTGGGCAGCAATGAGCGACCCAGTGATCACCAAGGACCAGTGCACAGCCACATCCCAGCCCAAGTGCTGAGCAGAGCCAGAGGCTCCTGGGTGCCTGGGATCCAGCCTCAGCTGTGTTCATCTCTGGGGAGCTGGGACAGGCAAGGTCTGATAGGCAAGCAGGTGCCACGAGGGAAGATGGGGAGAGAGACGGGGAGAGGGAGGGAAGGGAAGGAAGGGCAGCAGGACAACCTCGGCCTTTACATCTCGTTATTTCAGGAAATTTAAAATTTCCATTCCAGTGGGAAGCTGCTTCCTCCCATTGGTTCAGATTTATAGACACAGTTTATGTATGCAATGTGCACATGTGCTGTGTATGTGACGTATATATACATATTGTGCTGCATGTATACGGTGCGTGTCTGTGTGTGTGGTGTGCAGGTATGTGCCATGCATGTGGCATGGATGTGTGCGATACGCATAGCTGTGCTTTCGTATGTGCAGGGGGTGTAAGCGTGGGGGTGCAGGTGTGTGGTCTGTGTGTTTGATGTGTGTGCATCAGACCGTGCGCATGGCGAGGCTAGAGGACAGAATGCTGGACACTCAGCTGGAGACCAAGTAAACACCAGGCCTTTGCCTCCGGGTGTTTCTCCCCGAGGGCGCCCCTCACTGTGGAAAAGACGCTGCTTGCTTCTCGGTCTCCCAGCGCCTGTGAACGTCAGCCTCCAAGCTGAGGTCTGTCAAGACCCAGAGTTCTCCACTCTGCGTCCGTCTTTCCTTCCACCCTCTCCTCTAGTTTCTCAGGACAAGAACATGGTGAACAAATCAGAATGTGAGTTCTGCAAGGTGAGAGACATGTGTTCTAGAAATCGTGCAAGGGTAGGCATGAGTGGTGTCACTGAGCCTGGGTCCCAGGGTCCTGGGGACGCAAAGTTCCTTGCAGATCCAAGTCCACTGGTCAATGGCTCAGGACATGCTCACAGCCTGCGTAATGCTCCTCATTCCTTGGTGCTGGGGCTGGGATCCCCACAGGGAGGCAATTTTCAAAAATGGCTTAATGTTGCACCCACTTAAGGTGCTAAATGATCTAGGGTTTTAGTCTGCTTCTGAAAAAGAAAAAAGAGTGAGCTACCAAAGTGGGAAGTAGAAGGAAATTAAAGGAAGAAGGAAAGGATGAAGAAAGGAAGGAAGGCAGGAAGGCAGGCACTGAATAACTGCTCAACCTCATTTACAGAGAACGGTGGGATTCTACTTTTCAGTCTCTCTGTGTGTCTGTCTCTGTGTCTATGGCTTATTTTTGTCTTAAAACTCTAATGCAGGAGGGCACTGCATCCCATGTTGGTCTAAGTACCCTACAGGCTAAATTGTTAAGGAAGCATCTGTCATTCTCTAAATTATCTTGTGCTCGCATCATGATGCACAAACCAGGAACCTACATGATTTGCAGCATCAAAAAGCCATAGCTTAGCTGGCCATGGTGGCACATAGCTGTAATCCCACAGCTCTGGAGACTGAGGCAGAAGGACTGCAGTGAATTAGAGGCCAGCCAAGGCTATATAAGTGAGTTCAAAGCCAGCCTGCATTACATAGTGAGACCTGTCTCAACCCCCCCCAAACAACAACAGCAATAACAACAAATGAAACCCCCAAACACACACATGTACACACAAAGCCATAGCTTAACTGGCTGTATTTTTGATAAAAGCCCGCTCTCTAATACCATAAATTGTTTTCTAAAATGTGACACTTGAACTACCTACCAACTTGTTTATTGTAATTTTCAGTATTTATTGATAGAAAATGGAAAAGGAGAATGTAAGAGAGATTTGCTGTGGAATAGCTCATTTTAGCATCTAGAGTAGCTAGCAGTAGCCTGTGTGAATTTTTAATGCCTTGGTATACAAATGTAGGATATGGATATATATATATATATATATATATATATATAGTGCCTAGCATATTATTAAGTATGCAGAATTGGCACGTTGAGATTCGGAGCTTGGTTGCTGGTAATTTTGCAGCGGATTTTAATAGATACAGATACATAGCTCCACCAGCTTTATGTCTCTTATTTCGCCTTTTTCTTTTCGCTTTCCTCTTCATTTCTCTCGTTCTTTGCCCACATTCCCTTCGCCTCCGTCCCCTCCCTCGGCAGGCGTCCTGGTGTTTAGAAGTTGGTGCACGTCCTGACGCCCCTCTGCCCCCTGAGCCTGCTGTGTGCTGCGCCTGCAGATCTCGGGCGACTCGCCTGTCTCCCTACAGTGGCACTTTAAGGACTCAGGGCTGAAATCAGCGTGAGAACTGTGAATGAGAAAATGTCACACCCACGTCTGGCCGCACACAAGCTCTTCTGACTTTCAGTCCGAACACAGGATTTGCCTGTGTAAAATGTGACGGTCATCTAGTACTTCGAATTGGTAAGTGACGTGCTTCTTCTGCTGAAGCCATTGTTTCTCCAGAATGAATTATCAAGCACAGGTTTTATTTTAAATTGGAATTAAAGTGCAAAGTCTCTCACTTGCACCCCTCAACCACATGAAGCTTCAGCATTTGTCTAGCGCCATCTACTGCCCAAATCAAGCAGGAACAGGACTCTGCCCGCGATTCTGCAGGGGCAGGATCTGTCTGTAGTGTAGCTTAAATTGTTTGCAGCAAAATATAACTGGGAAAAGCAGGAGAAAAATTAAACAAAACAAACCTTCAAAAGCTAAGTGATTAAAACTCTTACGTGGAGCTGAGAAACTAAGATAAACATCCACACAGATACACAAACCCAAACAACCACCCGTGCACTAAGGAGTTTAGAGGCCTGCAGGAAACTGCCACGCATCCTCACAGGCAGCCACGAACCGGGACTTACATAATTTAGGAAAGCCATTCAGCACACTTTGGACAGCTCAAATACTTTTCTTCATTAACAGATGATACTATTTTCCATGCTATCTCCCAGTAGGATTATTATTCTCATAATAATTACTCTAACAACAGAAAGTTGGAATTTCAGAACAGATATATCTATTGAGATCCCTTAGCACAGATTCTGAGGAGTATAACAGAAGTACAGAAAGCCAGGCTTGCTCTGAACAATAGGGAAATTAGGGAACAGAAACAGGTGCTGATGTGCCCCCCTGCTGGGTAATAACACAAATTTAACTCAAATGTGGGCCACTTGTGCTGTCTTCCACTTGAGGCTTTCTATGATACAATTCCACCTTCCACAAGATAATTCATAGGTCGCAATCATCACTTCTTCACAAGTGAGCTGGAGAAACGCAGCTCATTTAGAATGGTAAAGCTGACTGTGCACGGTGCACACATCTCTGAAATGCACACATACTGTCAGAAGACACAAGTGGCTTGCTTTGGTAAAGGTCTGCATTTCACACAGAATGCGGACCTTGAATAAACTTGCTGGTTCAAGTTTGAATTAAATTGCTTTTAACTAGACCATTTGTAAACATTTAAACAGGTCAGTATGTTTCAATGCTCCGAATTTTATTCATATAACATCCTTTTGTGCACTTACCAAACCCATTGATAACTGGAAAAAGAACAGGGAACTATCTTGCTTTTCCAGCGCGCTGACATTTGTGTGATTCCTACCCGCACTAATTTCAAACCCCACAGTGGTGACCTCTTTCCTGCATGCTGGCTGCACCAGTTTCTGTTTGGGGTCGTCTTGCAATTTTATGGCAATGTTTTATTTATCTCCTTGGACCTAAATTAGTTCAAGCAACAGAAGCAAAGCGTGAGAGACCACTGGCAGCATTCAGGAAATAATGTGTAAAATGGCAAAGAACTCATTAAATTGAAGCTGTTCACTTTCTTTTAATTCAGAGACAGAGAGAGAGAGAGAGAGAGAGAGAGAGAGAGAAAACTACACATTACATAAGCTCACAATGAATTTTCAAAAATAAAATACACTAATATAATGAAAACATCACAAAGTTTCAAAATAAGTCATTTATTTTGAGGTTAATTTGAACAGTTCTGTTCTGAATTCACCATCTGGACCCCCACATCTACAGGATTAAGGCTTTTTCTTCTCTGCACCTTCCTAACACGACAACCAGGGTGACACCCAGAGTTGCCAGCAGAGAACGCCCATTGAGAAAGGCAGTGTATAGCCTTAAACAAAATCAGAGCTCTACACGGACAGCCTGCAATGCAGGGCGAGTCCTTGGATTTGTGTAAAGAGATTACAGATAAGAGTAATAAATGAGATCTTCCATAATCATTACAATGCATTTTTATAAAAATTTTGCATTTTTGAGACAGGGTCTCACTTTGTAGCCCAGGCTGGCCTCAAACCTGCAATGATCCTCCTGCCTCAGCCTCCCGAGTGCCGAGACACAGGCGTGTACCACCATATCTGGCTCCATTTTGGGGCTGTTTGAAGTAGAAAGGAACCTGGCTACTGGCTGCCAGTTTACCGGGGCCTGGTCTTTCCTATGAGGGAGTGGTCCTAGTGACTCAAGGCCTCGAGTCCTGTGACTAAGACCTGTCTTCCTCGTCCTCCAGTAAGAATGCTGAAGCAAACAAAGTTCTCCACAAAGGAGCAAGGAACATGCCCAAGGAAGTCACCCCCTGTGTGACCGGAGAGGCGTCACACAGCCTGAACTGCACAGTGAGAGCCTGTCTCCAACACGTAAGGTGCGAGGTGTGGCTTTCCACAAGAAACAACTCACCCTGCAGGACCCAGCTGGTTTCCAGATCCCGCTTCGCATTTGCACCTCCCACGGAGACCCACACATCAGTCAGCAGTGAGAGGAGAGATTCAAACCCGAGAGCCTCCCGAAGAGGACGCTAGGGCCACACTTGGGGACCACAGTACTCCCAAAGGAGGAGGTCAGGATGGGAGGGGGACCCTGGGGCTGCCCGAGGGACACACATGGTGAGTGGAACAGGGTGTGAAGGCTGGGGGCAGCACGAGACCTTGGGGCAGATGTCAGTGTGCCTGGGACTGTGGACCCTAAAGACAGGTTTATAAAGGTGTCCACACACTAAAGAGACAAGGTAGATGGGAGCAGCAGAGGCACTGCAGGAGGGGAAGGAGGACAGGCAGGCAGGCGGTGGTGGCGGCAGGCTGCTGGCATCTCAAGTCATAGGAGGCATAGGGAATACATTGCCACACACACACACACACACACACACACGCACACACGAGGCTTTGGCAGGTCCGGTGAGCCCGGAACCACAGGAGCTGTGAGGCTGGAGGCTGAGGCTGGCCCAGGGGACTGGGAGGGAGGGTCGGAGCTGGGCGCGGAAACACGACTTTCTAGCTCACGGCAGATCCACAATCTATGTTATCTAACCAAGAAACTGTGAGGTTCTATAAAACTCAGTAGAAAATGAAGAAGATGAAATCTGGAGGAGTGACCAGGGTCACCCTGGGGAGACCTGATGTGAACAGGGCCAGAGGGGAAGTGGGGATAATGGGTAGGATAATGGGTGGGGACACAGCCTCAGAAAAAGGGGTGGGGCTCTCTGATGTGCCAGGACAGGCCCTGCTGACAGGAAGCCAGGAGGTCACAGTGGACACACCTGTCAGAACCTCACCTTGGGTGTGCATTTCTCAGAGGAAGAAACACAAACAGCAAACAAATACATGAAAAGATGGTCACCATCACTGGTCATTCCAGAGATGCAAATCAAAGCAATGCTGAGACTCCAGCTCACTCCAGAAAGAAGGACTCTCACCAGGAAATCAACCAGTAACAAACGCTGGTGAGGCCGTGGGGGGAAAGGAGCCCTTCACCACTGTTGGTGGGAGTGCAGACTGGTGCAAGCACTGTGGAAATCAGTGTAGACATTCCTCAGAACTAGAATTAGTGGTCCTATCCCACCCAGCTATTCTCCTTCTGGGTATTTTCCCAGAAGAACTGAAAACATCATACCACAGTGATACATGTGCACCCATATTTATAGCAGCACAATTTGTAATAGCTGGACCTCGGAAACAACCCAAATGTCCATCAATGGAGGAATGGATACAAAAGGTGTGATTTTTTAATATAATGGAGTACTATTCAGCCATAAAAGGAGACTTTTCTAGCTAAATGGATGCAATCAATAAGTGAAATAAACTGTAAGCACATCTGTAAACATCGAATCGTCTCCCTAGTGTGAGAAACTCAAAGAGTAAATAAGATGCAAAATTACGACAGGTATTGTGAAATGGGCAGAAGCTTCAAAAGGAAACAGAAAGGAGAATGGGAGAATGAAATAAAGAAGGTAGGGAAAAGCAAACAAATAAAAACATACATGATATAAACAATAGCTTTACTAATTTCTCGAAGTTCACTGGAAAAGGTTTGTGGTAATATTGTTTGGACAATTAAATGCCGATGTCCTGTACTCTGAGTGACCCCTTTAAAGATAACAATACACACCGTATTAACCTTTGTTACCCTCCGGTTATCTTGTTTGAAAAAATTTTTTTTCTCTTTAAAACAAAAGGAAACCTCACCCTGTACAGGACAGAAGCTGCGATCTTTCTACCTCAATTTAAATAAATAAATACAGAATTACACACGGACCATCCACTGACCCATCGATTTGGGGCTCGGAAGGTCTTGTTCCTGCGGGCTTCCCCCTCCCGGTGCCTCCGGCCGATTTTCCAACAGGAAGAAGGAGGAGCGGGGCTCAGGAGTCTGCTTTAACCGTGGACACCCGGCTGCATGGAGACAGCCAGAGGCCTGCGCTTGCTCGCGGAGCCCCACTCTGGCCCTGGAGGCCGGGCTGAGTGCCGGGCAGGGCCTGCGGATTATCCGCTGGCGCTGAGGGGAGGAGTCTCCAGGCCAGCTGCTGCTCAGCCCGAGTGTGTGCTGCAGACCTACTCCTCCCCTCTCTGGGTCCTCCCGGAACCCCCTTTGTTATCCGCATCTCCTTCCGGGACTTTACATTTGCTGCTGTGACGAGTTCTTGCGCCCTAACTGGAGATGGCGCCGGGCAGCCTCTTCCTGGGGCGCCTTGGTGGGCTGCTGTGTTCCGTACACACCCCCACGGCGCACGGAAGACACCCCAAGCTGTCTCCTGCCTCCGCACAGCCACCCCTCTGCACACTGCCTCCCTGCTCTAGAGCAAGGTTTCAATTTCTGCTGCCATCCGGTCACAAAGGCAGATCCGAGTCACTCAGGGTCACCTCGCAGGGCTCCACAGAAAGAGACCTCGAGGGACACCGCAGGCCTTGTTTACTCTCCGGGGCTCGCTGGGCAGTGGTGGGGAGCAGGCTGCGTGTCCCCCGTTCCCAAAGCCACGCGCAAGCCCTTCTCTCCTCGCACCGGACCTTCTAGTTAGCAGGTCCCTGGCGACCCATGCAAGCGGGGCATCACCCGGGGTCCACCCCGGGGTCTCTGCAGGGCTCCCTCTATACACTGGGCCCTACATGGGGACGGTGACAGCGCGCACCTGTCCCTGCACACTGACACTGTGATCAAAGTATACATAATTTAAACAATGACAGTGCAAAGACACAAGAGCAGTCACCCCGCTGGAAACAGACCCCCTGGCTTTGAACCCGCCAGCCCAGTGTCCTGGCCACTTTCAGAGCAGTTCTGGAAGTCCTCTTTCCTCAGGGCCTTTACTAGGTGTGGTCAGAAACAGTGCGGATGCCGCTCCACCTAGCGCAGCCCAACGGAAGCGAAGGCTCCTCCTAAAGGCAGCGAGAGTTCTGTCACCCCACTGTCCACTGCTCCGCTGCCGCGCAACGCTGGGCTCGTCCTCAAAGTCAAAGGGCCAGGAAAGCGAAACGCTTTGGATGTACCAGGCTCACCATCAGGACAAGCAGGGCAGCAGGACTGTCTCGAGACAGGACCTCCACAGCTGCCTCAGAGAGGGGCCTGGGTACGCCAAGCGCGGTAGAACGGGGTGGGGGCCTAGGGGAATTAGCGTGCTACCCTAAGGAAATGCTTGAAGTGTCCACACGTACAGTACCTTCTGCTGGCACTTCAGCACTCCACACTGATTCACTCTGAGTCAATAACTACTTAGTGGACAAGTGAACGGAGAATCTCTCTCTGTCTCTCTCTCTCTCTCTCTCTCTCTCTCTCTCTTTCTCTCTCCCTCCCTCCCTCCTTCCTACCTTTTATAGGTTCTTGTTTACAGTGTCCGGTTTTCTGAGGTCATAAACTGAACAGTAAATCACTCGATAATTTGTCAGTATATGTTCCAAACTCAACCTTAACATATACACGTTTAACTAGGCAAATAAGAAATTCTCAATAAGCTCATTAAATAAATCAAAGGTGCTTTAAGATCTGGGTGCCCGCTGGCCACCTGACTAGAGTTAGAGCACAGGTCCTTAGATGCCTTTTTACACCGCTGCAGCTCACAGCTGGGACCCCTCACGGACATCTCGCCCCCTAACTGAACCGAGTAAGTTCCTTCATGGCTTGTGATGAAAGCTCAGCACACCTGAACATCATTTTCTTTACTTGTTTTTCAAAGACTCTGAGGAGGAGGAGAACCGGACGCTGGGAGATTATGTTTCCCGAGCTGAGGCTCAGCCGAAGGAGCAGGGCTCAGGGGCAGCCGGACCCAGGAGCCATCTCAGCTTGCACTTCGGCTCCCTTGTTTACGCAGTAGAGGAGCCCCCTTAACCGTGTAATTTTGTGGAATGAACCAGACGATGCTCATGGAGCTCACGGCTGGTAAGTGCTGAAGTTTTCTCCAGCGGCTTCGGCTGGACAGTAACAGTCGCTCTGTGTGGAGTTTCAATCTGCGCTGTGCTCCGTGTTCTCTTTTCACCATTCAAATGGCCTGTCCCCTCCTCTTCCGGCTTCTAGAGCCAGCGTCTAAGTGCCACAGGCTGAGGACCCCTCCTGACCACCAGCCTCCCCTCTGCCTGGACCCTGGGGACCTCAGGACTCTGCAGTGCTCCGCCCCCAGCGCTGTCTCTGAGGAGGTGACCGGGCTTTGCTCTCGGATCCTTCCCGGGGCTGACAGAGGCCTGTGGGCTCCC
>PVJX010001330.1:51250-168287 GCA_004027295.1 Dolichotis patagonum
AAAAAAAAAAAAAAAAAAAAAAAAAAGGACATTAAGAACTTGGAAGAAGAAAGAAAGGAGATAGGAGAAACGGCACAAGGCAGATTCCTTGAGACGATTAAGAAAGAATCCGCGGGAGCGGAGGTGTCAGCTCCAAATTAAATTTAATAAGCCCTGGAATCCAAGAGAACAGACACCAGCCAGCTCGGCTGCTTGCTTCAGCAAACAGCAGCACCTCCTGCTGGAGGCCCACGGATTCCTGGGGAGCGGCCGCAGGGACAGTTCAGGGCCACGGGAAGCTCTCAGCAGTAAAGGAAAGTTACAAACTCAATACCATGATGTGTATCGTCACTTTTCCTGGTACGGGAGGCTGCGCAGTTGTGCCTGTGGAATACACAGGCTGTCAACTCAAGCCAGCCACTTGATGTTTCACGTGATCAGAAGAAAAAAATAATGAAACCGGAGATGAGCGACACGATAAAGTAAAGCACACTCATACAAAGCGTAAGTGCAGAGAGAACTGTAACGTGGCTATGTAGATGTAATTATTAGACGCAATTGGCATACCATGCAATTGACCTCTTTAACAGAACTGTCAGTACGTTCAGATGACCCATTGCCACTATTTAATCTTGAACATTGGTAATAGCCAGTTCCCCACTCCCTGTCAACCACTAATCTGTGCTCTTTTTATTTGTCAGTTCTGGGTATTCTGTAAACACAACTGCCACCGTTTTGTGACTGGTTTCCTTGCTTCGTGGAAGGTTTTCAAGGTTAATTCATTTTATAGCATGGATTAATAACTTCAGTACCTTCTATTGAAGAACAGTGTCCCTTATACAAATACGGCAGTGGTGTTCCATTGCACTCGAGATTGGCAATTCCCTATCGGCTGATGACGTTGAAATGTTTGTGTGTTACTGATATATTATATTGGCGCAATGTCTATTTAAAGTGTTTATTGTTTTGTAAGTATTTGCATAGCCTTTGTTGAGTTATAGCAATTTTAATGTATTTTCAGTGTAAGTCTCTTATCAGATATATGACTTGCCAAAATTATCTCCCCTTCTGCGTGTTTTAGTTTCACTTTCCTGATGTGGCCCAATGACACACACCATTTTTAATTTTGATGACATTTAAGTTATATGTATCTTTCTTATGTTGATTTTTATCTTTATGTTTTATCTAAAAACAAAAACAGAAGGAACTGTTTTCTTCATGTTTACAAACATTTATGCCTTTGTTTTCCCTTCAACAGTTTTGTAGGTTTTGACTGTGACATTTAGGGCTGACCAGTTCTGCGTTAATTGTTGTCCAGAGTTGGACCAGATCAACTGTTCTGCCTTTGTGTAAGTTTTGGGAAGTGCCTGTCAGAAATCCTCTGATGCAGTTCCCCTTTGGAGATGGTTTTGTTGAATTTCCACATGAGTTCTAGGGTCAGGCTGTTAATGTTCGTGAAGAAGAAACTGAAATCTCCAAGATTACTGTGCTAAAGGTGACGCTCCGATGGGGAAGATTTTCTTCTGAACAGACCCTGCTGCCTTTATAGACATGGATTGTGTGGCCTCACTTAGCTCTTGTTTAACTTTATTAAACAATATTTTGTGGTTTTCAGAATATAAGTTTAAGTTTCTTTCTTTAAAACTACCATTACTTTCATCCTGAAACCACTAGAAGTGGAAATCTTATATTTTAATTTTCAATTATATTCTTAATGCTTAATTATAGTATACAGTTGAAATCTGACCCAATTCAATGTAAAAAAATTAATTTGAAATGATGTTTATATTGTATTAGGATTTTTCCAAGTATATACATACGCAATTGATTTCCCAGCCTTTACCTGATATTCTGCAAGGCTTCGCTTGGTTGTTTGGCTCTGTGTTTTAAATTTGATTTCTTTGCATTCTCCATATACAAGGGTATGCCATTATAATAAAGGGACAGTTTTGAGTCTCTCTTTCCAGTCCGGATGGCTTTTGTTTTGCTTGTTTTCCTGTTTTTCCTAATCAGCCTCCTCCACCGTCTTGTGTAATGTTGGTAAGAGCGGCAGCGGAGGCCTCCCAGTCCTGTTCCTGACCTTAGGAGGAAAGCTTTCCGTCTTCCACGTGTTCTGCACATTGTTTCACACACAAAATGAATAATATTCTTCTATTCCTAGTTTGTTCAGCAATTTTATCATAAAAGGGTCCCGGATTTTGACAAATGCTTTCTTTGCATTACTGAGATGATAACATGGATTTCGTCTTTTACTTTATTGATTCGTGTGATGAATCCACTGCATAATGACTTGTGGCCAGCGCCACACCCTACATTAACAGTGGTTCCACAGATTGAACCTTAGAATTCACGGTCACCTTAGCTTATGGAAGTGCTCTCTATGATGGTGGCATAGAAATGAACTCACCTGAGTAGGTATGTCCCTTTTATTTAGAGATGTCTAATTTTAGTGCTTTAATTGATTTTCAGATATTACATCAACCTGGTTTTTAATATATTAATCTTTTCTGTATGTTGCCAGATTTGGCTTGCCAATGTTCTGTTAGAGAATTTTGCACTTATGTTCATCTTCTTATGGTCTATAGATGTATTTCTTTGTAATGTCTTTGCATTTTATTGGAGTCAAGCTTTTACTGACCTCATAAAATTACTTGGGAAGTGTTCCCTGTTCTTGTGGTCTGTGGAAGAGTATAAATTGTTATCAGTTCTTCTTAAGCATCCCTACAATTCATCTCAAACTACTCAGCTTCATTTTCAAACTACAGTGCATGTTACAGAAGTATTTAGATGTTACATTTCTTCTTGAGGCACCTGTGGTTCTTCCTGTTTTTCTAGATTTTTTAAAAAAATTATATCTAATTTGGTGGCATGAACATGGTTTAGAATATTTCTGTTTTTGTGAGGTTGTTAGTAGAATTCCTTTTACCCTTTCTGATTTACATTCCTTGCCTCTGTGATATTTGTAGAGTCTCTGTGTGTAATTCGGCCTTGCTATAAAAGAGAGGGAATTAACCTGGCTCTCTGTCTCCGGGAGTGCAGTCCATGTTTGGCTGCTCCAAGGCAGAAATACCACGGTGAGCGTGAGTACCAGTTCACAGCTGCGTACTGACAGCTCCAGGAGGCAGAGCAGGGGGAAGGATGAGGGACTACACACATCCCCAAAGCCCACGCAGACACAAGAAGTGTGCCTTCCACACTACGAGGAACTCCTAAGCCAATGCAGTGGACAATTTCAGTTTAAATGTCACAGTTTACCTAACGAATTTTTATATTTTGTCAGTTGCAAAGAACTAACATTTTGCCCATCTTCCAATTGCTTTTTAATTCTGCATTTCATTAATTTCTGCTCTATATTTTTATGTCCTAACTTCTTCTTGTTTTAGTGTTAGTTTATTTTTCTGGTTCCAAGCACATAATACAGAAGTTGAGATAATTGATGTGAGATTTTTCTTCATACACAGACATATATATCTGCAATATATATGAGTTTGATACATATATGTATCTACTATGCATATATATGTCTAATATATATATATATATATATATATATATATATATATATATATTTATATTTGTAAGAATAATTTGCTCTGCTGTAATCCAAAGCATACTTGTGTATCAAGGCAGAGAGAGAGGCATGACATATTACTTGAATTGCAAGATGGTGCACATTTTTCAGGTTAAATTTTCTTAGAAATGTTTGCTTACCTTGCAGAACACACAGATCAAGTTACTGGCAATCCAAGGTTTCAATGTACTATTATATATCTTATATTTTGCATCTTATAATTCATGTACATTTTCTATTTTAAAATGAAAAAGGATAAAAATTTTGATGCAGAATTTCAAAACAATGTAATAGGAAATTAACAATGGTTAATATATTGTGCATTGTTATCTTCAAAGTAGTGGCTCAGATTACAAAATACAGGCATGTAAAAATGATCAAACAATGCAAGAACAAACCATTCTTTTTTAATGAACTAACAGAAATTAGTAGTATAATTGTCTATCACACACACACACACACACATACATATTTATATAATCTTTTCTTTCTTTTCTCTTTTCCCCTATCCCAGTTGTTCTTTCCTTTTGAGCGCTTTCTTCCCCTTTCACTTTCATAATATCTATGGTACATTTTGGATCTTATTTACTCTTTCAGTTTTTTACACTAGGGAGACATCACAATGGTCACACATGTGAGTCTGATTTATTTCACGTATGAGGATGGTCTCAAATTCCATCCATTCACCTATAAAAGCCTCGAGGTTATCACATGCGTTTATATGTCTACATCACCCAAGCACATCAGAATTATTACTTCCCTTAAATTTAAATATTTGAAAAATACTCACCTTTTTAAGAATAGGAAAATGGACTGGAGAATAGAAATAACTCCTGAGAGACGAGAGCGGTCCCGAGCGAGTTGCCCCGAACAATATTCATGTAGAGGAAGGAGAGCAAGCACAGGGATGTATTAACATTCTTAGTCTCCATTCTGGAGTTCTGTTCTTGGGTTCTGAGTAATCCTCTAGGCTTACATTGTTATTTCAACACAGGCTTCCACATCTTTTCTCTATGTGACGCTGACGTGAGCACTTCCATATCTTTTTTATATTATATTCAAATACCTTATATTAATTACCACCCAGATTCAAAGATCATGTACATTCTACATCTTAAAACAATTTTTCAAGTTTTTCAGGAAGTCAAGGAGAATAAGGCAGACTTCATAGTGTCCCTCGTGGGTCCATACTTATAGGTGCTTTCTGTAAACAAGCATGGAAAATACTTCCTGGCACTGCTTCCATTCAGCCTGTAGATTTCCGTTAGTTTCTTGTCAGAAGGAAGAGTAAAAACCAGCACAACTCTGATTTTCAATTTCTCTAGAAACCTCTCTATTTTACCTTCTTTTCTGAAAGACATTTATTGACTATAAAATTATTTTTGACAATTTTTTAACATTCTGAAAGCATCTCATCGCCTCTGGCTTTCATTACTTCTAAGGAGAAATCAGCTGTCGTTCTAAGGCTGGTTGCTGCATCTATTTATGTCTTCACGTCTTCGGTTTTACCTTTGCCTCACCACTGGGCTCTGGGGCCTGGGTGTAGAGCTCCCTGTATTTATATACTTGCAACCCACTGAGCTTTTTAAGTGTACAGACTAGATTTTTAAAAATCACATCTGTGATGATTTCCATAATTTGGGGGATACATTCTTGCCCTATTTCTCTCAACCTACTCCCTCTGGCACTCTTCCTGCAAGTGTGTTGGTGTGTTTTGAAGCTGTCATGTGTCTCTCCCAGTTCTCATCATTTTTCTCTACTGATATATATTTTTTTGTTCCTTGGATTGCATAATCTCTAAGAACATGTTTCCCTCCACCACCACCTGCAACCCCAGGGCTTGCTATTGTCACCTGTTTGCTGTCTACTTGTTCAGTGACTTCCCTGGGATACTTTACTGACAGCCCCATCCACAAAGGAAGCTGCTCCTAAAATGTGCACTTTGGGGGTATTCAGTTTTTGCTGGTTCTTGAAGGGTTGTGAGACGTGCTCTTTTTTGCAATTTCCCTGTTAATCTGTCTCCATTGGTATCACATCCAGTTCTTTGCTGCACTGCCGGCCTGCTAATTGCTGTACTTCCTTTGACAAAGCCCTGGGGGAAAAAAGTGCTTCTTAATGTGACCTAATGCAATTTGATCACCATTGTAAGGTTAACATTGGAGAATTTTTTTTTTTTTCTGATCTCAGTGGGCCTCTTCTCAGCTATTATTTTCCCCAATTCATTCCGGTAAATACCTTCTCTCATGGAAATGACAGTTTTGTTTTAATTGCTTTCTGCAATAATGTCTTCGAGTTATAAATATGCCTTTAGCTTGGATTTTCCAACTGTTTCAAGTAATATTAATTTCTGCAGAGATAGCTTAAAAGTGCTTGAGGCAGACCGTCCATTCATGGTAAGAATTTCTGCCCCACTGTTTCAGAGTTTGGAGCTAGCATTGGGGTTTTCATCTCTCTAAATGAAACCTCGTTTTACGATCAGGGCTTTGGACTAACTAGGTAATCTTCCAACTTCTCAGCTATCTTCCGGCCTGGACCCAGGACAGCATACATAGGCTGCTTCGGGGACAAGCGGGAACTGAGTTTTGGTGATTTGCCAGATGTGCTGTAGATGCTGATTGCCGTAGAGTAATGGAGCCTCTGACCCTGAGCCGCCCTCTCAGGAATGCAAGCCACAGTCTTCAGAGCTGGGAGGAATGGTGGGCGCTAGTGATCTGCATCTCATGGCCAACACTCCTGCATGACGGGGCTAGAGTGTGCCAGTGGGAAGGGGTGAGCTTAAGGCTCAAGTGACACATTTTCATGACGCTTCACAGACACAGTGGCACCTTGGTTCATGAACTTAGTTTGTTCTGTGACTGTAGGAAAAATGGCCCCATCTGTGTTTGTGTGGGGAAGATGGAAAGGAGGCCATGGCTGTATGTGTCATTCAATGCATTTGGCAAACAAAATTGAAATTTTGCCAAATGTTTCTACTGGCAAACTTTGAACAAAAACATTCGTGAACTAAGACAGCGCTGTATTCTTGAGGAAACATGTCATTAGCTCTCTGTGCATGTAAAAAAACTGGGATGATTCTACTGCAAAAGTTATCACTTCTGTCCATAATGTTTAGAAGATATGATTGCTTCATCAAGGAGCTCTTCATGACCCCTCTTCAGAAACGAAACTCTTCCGCTGCATTTTTTCTTTTGAAAAGAGCAAGTTTTTAAGGTAGTGTTAGGTTAACAGCAATACTAAGTAGAAAATGCAGAGAGATCTTATATATTCTGAACACACACACACACACACACACACACACACACACACACAGGTTCCAGCTATGAACACCCTGACCCAGAGAGGCCCCTGCCGCAGCTGTGTCTATATTACCCAGGGTAGGGTACAGTTTCCCTCCTTTGGGTAGAGGGCGTTCATTTTGGCAGAAACTGTCGAGCTGGTTTCAAAGGTTTGCCCTACTTTCCATTCCTAACATCAGTGTCCAGGACTTCCTGTCACTCCATTTCCTGCCAGGCACTGTGTCAGAGCTCTGGATTTTGGTCATCAGTATCATAATTACGTGGTGAATCTCATAGTTGTTTTTATTTGTTTTCTACATGACAAGATGAGCGAGTCCTCTTTCACAAGTGGGATTGTCATCAGTATATCCTCCTGCGTGAGGTATCTGTTAGGTCTTCTGCCCACATTTATTTGCTTACCCTTCTTTTTAATTCCTTGTATAATTAGTATTGACTCACTAATCTTTCTTGCAACTTAGCTTATTTTGTGGAGAAACACAGATATAGTATCTGATAATTAAACACATAGAATTTGAAAATTTTAATACAATTATGTAATACAAAGCAATTGAAGTGGGATGGTTTAGATTTAAAAGTCAACATATTTGAAGTGTACCAGGTTATGCATTTGAAAAATATATGCAGGGAATAATATGACATAATTTTTGCAATTAAAAACCATCATGTCCCATAATCAACTTAGAAGAGAAATAAATAAATGTAGAGCTCAGCTGACAAGGCATTTCTCCTGTATTTGCATAACTAAACATACTTATGTAAGAGACACAACTTATGTAAACATCATCGTTACATTAGTCTACCAAAACAATATATGACCTTCAGAGGAAAAAAAAAAGAATTTTGGTAAAGCTAAATTAGTGAACAAAAAAATAAAATAAAAGAAAAACTATTACTGTTACAGTGTAATAATCTTTCAGAGAAAATTTAAAGTCCCCCTTGGATGGCTGGATCAAAACGCCTAACAAAATGACATGTGTCCTTTCGGTGAATTCCCAGTGCTGCTCCAAGGGATTTCTTCAGAAGACGAACATCCAACAGTATAAAAATAAAATCTGTGCAATTTTAAAATATCAAAAATAAGCAACATATACAAAAAGGATGAGTGAATAAATTTTGGTATATTGAAGCATCCATGTTGCATACATAAAATGTGGTATTATATACTAAATAAATTATGTACTAGGTAATGGGGAAGCTCTCTGCAACTGACAGTCTTTCCAGGGGTGTGTGCGTGCGCGCGCACATGCATGAGTGGAATGCTACCACTTACATATGAAAAAAGCAGAAATAAGAAAATATACATGATTCTCATTATTTGTGAAGGGACTTTGAATTTGTGAAGTAACAAGCTAATAAATGAAAAGAATGCTTGCCTACCGGGGGCCTGTAGCGAACAGGTCAGGAGACTAACATGTATTTTGTAAAACGAAGCCATGATAAAAAGTTCTCTGGATATAACATTTCAAATGTCCATCCTATTGTACTATGGTAGTAATTCTTACATTCAAAGACAAACAGTTGAAATCAACAAGGATACTAGTGTGTGGAGACTGGAATACCAAGAGCAATAAATAAACAGCCTTATAAAATTATAACACAGGTACAAAGAAGGGGAAAAGAAACAGGGTAAAACCTAACCTGAATAATGGGAAACATCATTTTGATTACATAAGACTGAAAACAAAAACATCACCAAAATGTTATACTCTAAATAGAAAACTGTTCTTCACAAGTCCATGGATTAGTGAATCTTAAATAAACTTCGTATTTTGTTTTTTCAAAAATAATTAACTAAGTATTTTATGATGAGAACAAGATTTCCCAGTGGGAGAGAGGAGTTAAAATAAGATGAGAGGGAGAAGGTAGTGAAGTGTGTGAGGTGGATTTGAGAGAAAGTTTCAGAAACGTGTTTACGTGTAGAATTAATTCTGGGAGGAAGTTTGTCTGTTAAAGATGGTCTCTGCACAATGACATCTGGGTAGCAACAAGCATGTTTAGTAGACAGTTCTTTATTATAAATATCATTCTTCAATTAATAAAATATTTCCTGTGTAAATGATGATTCCAAGGCTAGGGACTGGAGTGTAAGAATTTTTCTAAAAATGTGGATCATATTAAAAGAGCCAATCTGAAACGACCCTGTAACCATCTGAAAACAATGTCAAAAAATAAATAATGATCACAATGGTCTGGAACACACACCCTTACACAAATTAATGACTGAGAAAATGGGTGAATGAGAAGGGAAAATCCTTCCCTAAAACAGAATTCCAATTACTAAACACCAAACAAATGATGAAAATAGAAAAATCACCAAGTGGCAAACACAATGGTACTAATTATTTCAGACAAGAGGCATCAATACCTATTAAGTAAAAAGAATGCAAGTGGATGAGAAACAGGATATTCACAAAATCACCAAATATAGCCCACAATATTTTTATGAATTATGAAGGAAGAAGTAAGTTTAGAATGGGGAAATCTGGCAGATATTCCCTGACCTATTGATTATGTTTAACAACCAGCAATGAGACATCTTGCCTCTAAGACAGATTCAAGTTTATTTACATCACTGCCAACAATGCAAAAGTAAGACAGAATCACAAGGAAATGGCACAGTCTCTAGCTAAGGGGCTTTCTATTAAACAAGCATTCCTCAAGTATTTTGACCTCTGGACTTAAGAAGGAAGGCTCAGAGTAGACAGGATTAAAGAGACTCCACACGCACTGGAACCTCCCGTCCTGGCCTCCATCTGCACCAGAAATACAGTTTTGTAGACGATATATTATCCTGGATCAGTTACTTCCCAACCTCCCACCATTGTGACAGGGGCGTGGAAGATGCTACCATTAGAGGGAGATGGATGAAGGGTGTACAAAAATTCTGTGTATTTTTCAACTGTTGCTGTATTTGAAAAGTTAAAAGTAGTAAAAAAATGTAATAGTTTTAAAGCTACAGGTAGCAATAGGGACTGTAAATACGAGATTTTACTTAAAAGTGAAAAGAGAAAAGCAGATAAAGGCGATGAAATGCAAAGAAAAACCATCTCCACAGAGCTTGTGGCTATATAGACACAGATTCATGTTTAGTTCCTGGAATCCTAAGGAGAAACAGTGTGCTCTGTGGTTCTGTGAAGTGTAACCTCCTTGTCTGAACAACAGCGATCTGAACTCCCATATCCATGGATGAAGAAAGAATCCACATGGGTAGTTACCGACCAGTCTGGATGGAGCCCCTCCCACTGTCTGAAATTATGACCTTTCTACTGTGTCACACACACAAAACAAGATACACGGTCAAATATGTTTTGACATTTCCACTAATAATATGCCATGACGGCCTTGAAACAAAAGAGTAAAGATGCAAAAAGAATATTCAAGAATTTTACAAAACTAAAATTAGACCTGAGAAAAAACAGGGATTGCATCATGTCCTGCATAAACAAACAAAGAGCCTTAAATTTCTTTTAGAAAAAAATCTAGTCATTTTGGCAGGTAATTCATAAATATGCATCGGTTCTGCTCACCCTGGAGTAAGCCTGTCTTTTGCCACTGGTAGCTTGTGATGCAGCCTGGAGAAAAGGGACCCCCTGGCCATTTTCATTTTGCTTTGCAGTGATTTCCCCTTAAGGAATTCTCCACTGAGCTAGCATGTGCCCTGATTTCACAGCAGGGAAGAGGGTATCCAAATGCGCCCCAGCTAGGGAGCTTGCCATCAGAAGAACATGGGAGGAGATAGGTCTTACAGAGGGTTTGATCTCACAGTAAGAAACCATGGTTTAAATCAAGATACCCCCAAATACGTAATTGTATGGAAAGGACTCTCTTCATTACATGCTAACATTAAGAAAAACAATAGGATAATGGGCAATTTTTTCAGCTGAATAAGTAAACAAAATATTCTTCCAATCAAATGCTTATGTCCTTTGATGTGCTTGGCCTCCAAATCTGTGACATTTCTGAATATATTTCTGTAAGCTAAACATGTGGCGATTATATTTCACTATCAAGAACTTGTTGAAGACAAAATTCCATATGCAAATAATTATATTTATCTCTGGGCTTTTAAAGGAAACAAAAACATTCTTAGAAGCCATTAAGCTAACAAGTATAACCTTTCTTAAGAGTAGGAGAGTTACAGGAGACAATTTATTTAGCAGAAACTTCAGTATTCCTTGAACAACTTAACATTTGATGAGATTTGTAAGTTGGGCCTTCATTTTGCTAATACATCTTACTGCATGAATTTTTAATTTAAAGATTACTAGTTAAAATGGTTCTATAATAGTGCATCACTGAAACTATGGTTTTCTAGGCAGTTTGCCTTCAAAATCTTAGCATCTTACAATTTGTTTTATCTCTTGTAGGAAATACGTTGAGCACATATTCAAGTGATTTGTTGAAAGATGTTGGATCTAAATTTCCTAAAATTGGAAATATACTGTATCTTCCCTGTAAAGTTCAGCTCAGTGCATACAAGTCACTTTACTGGTATTTGAAGGAAATATCAAATTGTTTCCTAAAGCTTTCCAGTTATCTAAGTCTAGCAATTAATTAGCAACCCATGAAATTGTAATTAAATGCATTTACAATACTTGTTTGGAAATGACTTAGTTTTATCCAGTGTTGCTTCAGCTGACACAGTCTTTTGTATTCTATTTTGGAAAATAAACAGATGGTGGGATAGCAGAGATAGAGAAGGAAGAAGAGGACCTTCTGAGACATGAGTTCCAAAATAAGGAAAGCTAAAATAGAACTTAACCCTGGGACAAGCGCTCGCCAGCACCACCAAATGTAGAGTAATCATTCTCTGAGTGAGGAGAAAAGGCAGGAGGCAAGAAGAAATAGAGCTTGGCATTTTCTTCCTTTCTGTCACATGAAATGTTTTCATCTCTCACCGGCAGATCGAGCAAAGTTCCACTTACATGTATGCGACAACTCTTTGGGATCCTTCTAGGACGTTAAAATACTTTGTCATTAACATATCACTGTTTCCCAGCGGTACGGGCTTCTGCAGCACGAGGCGTCCCTCTGAGTGTGTGTGGGGTGCCGCGCTCAGGCCCTGCCCCTCACCCTTGCTTCCTTCTCCTGGGTGACACAGCCACACCCACAGGGTGGAGAGCTTGTCATCAGGGTAGTGTGTCCGGCTGGTGCTGGGTCACACTGTCTGCTCCCCACAACTGCGACTGTAGCCCATGCAAACTTTAAAACTTTAGTGCGGAAATATGCAAAGAAAAGGGTGAAGGTCACTCAGCACACGGTGCCACCACCCTAATGCTGCCGCTTTCCCTGGAGGGGAACACCGCGGTGTTCTCTTCTTGTGACTCATCTTTCCTACACATTTACAGAAGTACTTTGTGCATTTACTGATACATAGCTTTTACAATTTTTACTGATTTCCATCTTTTGTGTGTGTGTTGGGGGGGTACCAGGGGCTGAATTAAGACCTCATGCAAGCTGAGTAAGCAGTCTACCACTGCGGTATAACCCTAGGCCTCCGTCGTCTTACCTTCTTTATATCCATAACATTATCTAACAGCAGTGCAGGACTCTCCTCTACAGCTTGGAACTACTCTATGCTACTCAGTAGGCCAAGGGAACCTTAGTCCAATGAGTAACCCTTGACATGCATTCATTAGGGTTTGCTCAATTTTCTTTTTTTTCATTATTCATTTACTTTTAATTTTTGTTGTTTTGAGACAAGGTATCACTATGTACTGGAGGGTGACACTAGAGTCACTGTGTAGCCCAGGTTTACCTTGAACTCCCTGCAATTCTCCTGCCTCAGCCTCTGAGTGCTGGGATTATAGGCATGCACCACCATGCTAGGCAGGTTTTGCTCCATTTTGACCTCTAAACTGCAACACAGAGATCACATTTGATGCATCTGTTCTCGGCATGAGCACACTGAGATTCTCTGGGAATAAAGGTGCTTGGTGTGAGATTATACCTGTACTGTAAACTTCCGTTGACCTGGGACTGAGTTGCAGGCGCTGATCCTGAATAAACTATTTCTCCATCTTCTTCAGCACTGGATTCTGTTTTCTTTCTGATTTTTTTAATGCCTGTGTCACAATGACACTTTTCTTTGCTTTATTTTGCATTTCTTTGATTTTAATAGGGAATAAAGCTTCAATAAATCTCTTAAATTGCTGTTTTATTTCTTTTGATTGCCTGCATATTTTTACAAATGATTCTAATTAACTTTTTCTTGAGCTGTAGAAACTCAGCATATATTGTATAGTGTAATACCACATAGGATTATGTATGTAATTATATAATTTAAAATATATTATATAATCATATATTAGTATATATTTTAATATTCTACTAATTTTTAAATTTTATTTCCTATGTTTTTGGTAAATAGAAAGTTGCTTAATATTGATGTTGTCTAATAGTTAAGCCTTTTTTATTTATGACTTCAGGGTTGCTGTTGTGGGTTTAAATATCTAACATGAATATCACAAAAATGCACACTGTATATTTATTTTGCTTTTGCTCTTTGATCTAAGTGAAAATTATCCTTTAAATGTGCAGTGTATTTACATGCATTCCACTTGTTCCACAGATGTGCTAATTGGCCAGCCCTTTCTAAAGAGCCAGACTGTTTTCTTCTAGGTGAAGGAAGTAATGCTCCGATGGACATTTCCAGGTGAGTGTGACTTCACAGCGCCCACCTGGTTTCATGCATCTGTGGCTTCCAGAGTTAGTCTCAAGCTGTTGGAAGCGCTGTGTCTTTTGATAGGTGCTGGTGTCTAGAAAGGTAGGTCATGGTCCACCACCCTTATGCTACTAGGGTCAAGAAAAGCTGAGTGAATAAAAAGTAATACATTTTCCTCAAGCATTCTTTGACTTTTGTGAAACTTTTTGTCTTTTTGGTTTTTTTTATGTTTTTTTCTCTTTTTTATGTATTTTTCTTAATTTACTATTTTACCTTATATCAAATAATTTGAGGTATACTGCCTTCTTATTTTATGAAAAAATAACATTTCATAACAAAATAAGAGACTCAATACATTCCATATCGCAATGTTAAAAGTAGTTATTCAGAGTACAAAATATAGACAAAAAATATTCTCACACAGAAAAAATAGTAGCACAAAGTGCTTTTTTCAGTGAACTAAAAGAAACTAGTGGTATAACTGAAACAGCTTAGAGTGTATATTAAAATAGCTTTGAGACAATGGAATGGGTAATTTGTGGGGTTATTCTTTCTACTTTCTACTTCTTTCTAGAACTTCTTTCTAATTCTTATTTATCATCTATTTTGTCTCTTATTTGTATATGTATATTTTGAGCTTCCTCTATAAGAGAAAATATATGTCCTTATAAATCAGTTAAAGTCATCATACTACAATGTCTTATTTTTCTCTCATTGCTGAGACAAAAATAACCAGAATCCAAAGTTAAAAGTGGAAAAGTTTATTTGGCTCACAGTCTATGGAGGTTTCAGTCCATACTTAGCTGGTTCCAAGGCAGAATGGCATGCTATTAGCAGAGATATTGAACCAGCTGTCAACAATCTATGCAGAAGTAGTTTGTATATGTGTTTTATTTCACATAGCATTGTGTTCTCAGGTTGCATCCATTTGTCTATGAAATCCCAGAGTATATCCTTTAAGGCAGAGTAGAACTCCATTGTGTAAGTACATTTTCCTTATCCACTCATCTCTAGATGGACATGTGTCTGTTTCCAGATCTGTTATAAATTGTGCTGCTCTAAACATAGATATACGTAGATCCTTGTGTGTTATGGTTTCTGTCTGGATGGCTCCCAAAGCCTCATGGTGTCTTGGGAGTCAGGCTTTTCCAAGCCAGCTGAATCTAGAGTTAGTGCTTGGTTCACAGTCTAGGGCTGGGATTTAGGGTGTGAGTGCTACACTAGCCCTAGCGTGGGTAGCCTGCATACACTGTAAGAGAGGAAAAGAGGCTTGCTCCTCCCCTTTTGTTCTGGTGGCTTTTGGTATCTTCCCTCATGAATGGTTACCCTCTGCCATGCCACCCTGCCTTTCCTAATGAATTTCCTTTGAATTCTATCAGGGACACAGGTCTTGGCGGTGTCAATTTGCTTTTGCATTTTACATGTTCTTGGTCCAAAAATCCTTGCTAAACATGTATATCTTCATGGCTTTTCATCTACTGTGACCTTTGAAACTTCTTTCACTTTCTCTGCTTTATTTTATTTATTGGTAAGAACAGTCAGCTTATTTCCATATAAGACAGAATATTATACTCTCAACAACTGACTGTTCACTAATTTTAGTCCAAAAACAATTCACATTTTATACAATTCTATATAGAAAATAATGACTATTAAGAAGGTTCTATAGCTATAAATAAAAACATAGCTAATTGTGTATAATTAAGACAAACTGAACAATGTCATAAGATCAGTTCTTTATTCTTTGCATTTTTTTAATTTTTGAATTTTTTACCACTGTGTCTTTCCAATATACAATGACCACAGCTCTTGTGCGTGTACATGGAGCACCCTGATTCTTTTGTCATTCCCTCCTCTCCCTCCCCTGCTCGGTCCTCTTCCCATTGGCAAAGACCTCTCTCCTTATCTATTATTTTGATCTTTAATTTCCTTGTACACTGGGTAGATCCTATAAAAGAACCTGTGAGATACTTAAGCTCAGCTCTTTAACAGTCAGGATTCTGTCCCTCCTCCCACGGTAGCTTAACGTGGCTCCTCAGAGGAGTTCCTATACTTAGTGTGGAAAAAACCTATTAACCTTCATGAAAAGCACAGCTCAGCACTCGCCACTTGAAAACGTATTTGCTACTGGTGACCGTCATCATGCTCATTGCCACCACGATGTTCCTATTGTTACCTTCCCCAAATCTTGTCCTAAGTACTGCCACGGTCACATGTCATAGGCTTTCCACGTCTGAATCAAGTGTTCTACGATTGTCACATAATAGGTCTTGATCTTTCTATTTTCTTTCTTCCTCTGACTTCAGCCCCGAGCCCTGAGAGCAGCCTGGTCAGCTGGCTGGGACGCCACCGCTTCCCCTGTGCCTGATTGAAGCCCAAGCCAAGGTGACTTCTCTGACATCGAGTACTTAGGTTCAGCATCGGCCAAGGAGTTTCCTAACTTAGCCCTTAGTCCTTTCATGACGCTCTGGAAAGGCCCAACTCACTGACCAAATGTGACCCACACTTAGGTCATCTGACTCCTGTCACCTTTGCCCGGTCTAGGCTTAGTGTTTCACTGATGAACAAATCGGGCTTCACTGCCCAGGGGTTCCACTTTCCCACTCACCACCTCTGATCTGTCGTTCTTCCATCACACTCTTCAAAGCTTCACACCCTGCCTCTATTTTTCTAGTCACTGAATTTATTTTTCTTTCCAAAAATATTGAAGTTATCTAAAATAGCGCTTAAAATCAGTGTGGATCCAGCTCCACCCTAAAACAGCCTCTGAGGATGAGAATCCTAGTGTTATGCTGCCTTCTCCACTTCCTCCATCCTCAGCCTATTGAGTTTTGGTTCAGGGTTTTCATTAACACTTTACAAAATCATCCCTCCAATTAATAGACTTAATAATAACTGCTGCTTCACTTTCCACTCCCCCAACCTTTATCTGATTTAAATTTCCTATAACAATTATTTGAGTAGTTCTTGCAAGTGCAAGGTCCGACATGTATGATTTGGGGGCTTTGCGTGTCTAAAAATATCTTTATTCTGTCTGCTGGGTTCAATGCTGGTTTTAATAGGTTATAGCCTCAAAATAATTTTTCTTCCAATGTGAAGAAATGTCTTTTGCTTTCTACATTCAGAGTGGCTATCAAGAAATGTCTTTTCAAGCTCATTCTTTTAACTCTGCAAGTCACCTTCAACCAACCCTTCTCCGGGAGCTTTTCATTAGTATGTTGCTAATTACGGATCTCTTTTCATTCATGCTTCTCAAAATTTAATTAGCTCTTTCCTCTGCATATCGGAGTTTACCTTCAGCACAGGGAGCTTTTCTTGTGCACTTTTTAAAAACGATTTGCTCGCTTGCATCCTCCTTCCTTATGGAACGCACACAGAATTCACAGCTGCTGGCAACTCCTGCGCTGAACTCAGCCTCCGAATGGGATCCAGTTTTTTTTTTTTTCCACTACCTGTATTTGTTCTCAGACTTGGGATCTTTTTCTCATGCGGCCTTACAGACACTTTTTCAACATTAACCGACGTCTGTCACATCTTCATTCTACAAATCAAGAGAAAATCTCTCCAACTGAGTGAACACTGGGTGTTCCTCCTGCCCCTCAGTTCCAGACATGGGGATAGGGAAGCATCCAGAGAGTGGGGAGGAGGCGGTTTCAGGGCCCTGTGGTAGGAGGTCGCTGCATAAGCACGGGGCTTCCCTGCCCAGAACCCACGGAGCTGGCAGCAGCCCTGGACAGACACACTGTTCGAGGTAGAGGACGGCAGAACACGCGCTCCTGGGTCTTCCTCCCCGCCTGTGTCCCACGCAGACCACAGCGGGCTCTGCATTTGCGCTTCCTGTGCCAGCTGATACGGTTCTCACACCCGGCTTCTCTTCTACATCATCGGTCGAATCAATGGAGAAAACTGGACAGGAGAGAACCATGACTCCTTTGTTTTGTGCAGTACTGGGGACAGCCGCCAGGCATCTCCACTGAGCTATAGCATCTCTCTTTCTTTCTTTCTTTCTTTCTTTCTTTCTTTCTTTCTTTCTTTCTTTCTTTCTTTCTTTCTTTCTTTCTTTCTTTCATAGGGTCTTACTAAATGGCTGTTACCCAGAGTAGGCAAGCACTCAGGTTCCTCCTGCTTCAGCCTCTAGAGTCCTGGGATTACCCGTGGGCACCACCAAGGGCTAAGACTGGCTTTCACAAAACACCTCTCATTTCAGCTTTGAGTCTGCGCCTTTCATTTGAACAGATTCATGACAAAGAACAGCGCCTCCTTTCAACTCCAGTGTGAGCACAGGGTACCTCAGAGTCAGCGGAGTGAGATAAAAATCACATTTGGCCTATCTCATTTCTACCAGGTCCGGGTCTCTTGATAACATCAAAAACAAATTGTAAGTGTTCATTTAAGAAAGACAATGACAAGAAAAACAGGTGAAACAAACAGAATTGTTGCAAGCATAACGCCATACAACATTTGAACAGGCCATGATCTGGGGAGATACTGATTGAATCCATTTCTACAAGCTAAATTTACAATGCGTAAGACATACTGAGAAAATAAATGAGTTGTTTCCACCTACTGATAGGAATATCTTCCAAACGTGGTGTGGGAGGTTGTAGCTCCTGGGTCTCTACCCTCACATGAGCTTAACTCACCACATTCGGTGACTTATCTGTGCATGTTTAACAGACTGATATGTTACTCCGTTTTAGAAATCCTTAGTCACAAATCCAGTTCAAAACTCACTGCATATTATTATGTTTAAGGTTAATGCTACGGCTTTGTCTACAAAATATAGTCTAAATACATTTTTATTTACATCTTATTGAAAAATATCAGCTCTGTACACACAAGAGAAAATTTAAAACGTCTATTTAATTTTGCATCTATTTTATGATATTTTAACGCATTTTGAGCACTTGAATAATAGATTAAGAGAGGGATGGAGGGAAGGAGGGAGGAAGAAAGGAAGGAGGAGGACAGATAGAGAAAGGCAGGGTGAGAAGACACATTTAAGTCGTTACTCTAATATTTTATGGTACCCACATTCAGGATCTCTCAGACTTTTTTGAGAAAGCTAACGTCATCACTGTCTCCTTGAAGAAACCGTAAAAAGTAACAAGGCACTGCTTTTGTAAATGAGGACTCTACTTCTTCGCATGACTGTATTTATGATATGCTAGGTTTTCTTTAATAACTGTTAAAAATTATTTTCCTTTGTAGGGGAAGAACTAACCTCTGCTTGCAGAACAGGAAGTAAACTTATACAAATATTAAATTTGGTGGGGATACAAACGAATTGATTATTTGTAAAATAGACACGAATAGATGAATAGGAAAAGCAGTGAATAAGATTTCCACGTTACGTGCGTAAGGTCTGGGAGACGGGAGCCCTGCGGGTCCTGGGTGCTGCGTGTGGAGAGACAAAAGTGCGCTGTCACGCGGCAGTTGTGGTCTCCGAGACCGCGTCCCCTTGAGCTGTGCCTTTAGCTTTATAACTACTGCTGTGATTCACTTGTCACACTTGACAGTTTTGCAGTCTAACACCAGGTCGTGATCCCTGGGGACCCGGTCGTGCAGGGAGGAAGCCCCGGCGGGCGCCCGCACAAACACGTGCCGCATCAGCACGTGACGTCTGCCCCTTCGTAATGAGGCTGAGCGCTGCTCACGCATGATATTGGTGCTGGACAGCGGATAGGTAGTCTACTGGATGAAATTCCTAATGAAGAAGTCTTATGAAAATTATCCATTATCCAAGCAAAAAAGATGGAGACTAATGGAAGAGATTTTAGTATAGTTCATAAAATTTCCTTTGCCTGCAGAGTTAATTTAAATCATGGTTGGAAGAGGTGTAGAAAGTTATCAAGTAAAAATTAGATAATAATATTTATACTATATGTATGCTAAAATCGTTGGCGGGCTACAAATCATGGTGCACTTTATTTGACTAAATCTTCATTACACAAATAATTGTAATTTGACAAAATCAGTCTTATATAGTCTGAGATCATAGTTACAAAATTATCTTTAACCGTTGAGCTAATCATGTCTACTCCTAATAGAAAAATGAGAATTCTGTGCCTCTTGAGACAGATTAATCATGTAACACTGGATCCTGCCCTTAAACTGTGGTAAGATTAGTTGACCTGCATCTGTCTTGCTGTTTGTTACATGTACTATATTGATAAGCCATATTCAATTAAAATATTTCTCTCATGTATGTTGGTGAACTATATGTGTACATGGGCATATATATATACATGTGCCATTGGAAGAGGTATCTTTTGAAGCAAATGCTTTAGAAGAGTTTTGCTTAGGACTTTAGGGTACCGTCATTCATGCACAAGCAGTAAAATGTGAATTTATCACAAATGAAAATCCTTTTTGCACTCACTTTTAATGCTGCACTATCTCATACAAAGAAAGAAGTGGGCCATTCAAAATGAAGAGTGCACACACTGTGGAATTATTTGGGGGAATACATGCATATTTTCAAAATTATTTGAAGAATATAAATGCAAGGTATTTTATGAACTACACTGGCACCTGGATGCCTATGGCCCATCCAATAGAAATGCAAGGTCTCACTGATTAGAAATTAGCACAGACAACTCCCTCAGACACCATTCCTGGCCCTGGTTTCGGGGCAGTGTGTGTCAGGATATTGTTTTATTCAATCAGTTTCCTCTGGGTGTATAACCTAGAGTCACATTTGAAGTTTTGTGAAAAATATGATAATCCTGTCCAGAATGGACTCTTATTTACAGTCATAAATTTTAAAGGTGCTAATCACTTATCAGTGGACTGCTTTCCCCCAGGAAAAGAAAGGGGTTCCGTGCACTGTAATATCATGGCTACAGCGGACAGAGTGGCACTGAGGAGCCCGAGCGGGGTGGTAAGCAAGTTGGACTCTTAGGACGCCTTCCCCTGCTACCGGAGCAACCTGGGGACCAGCGTGTGAGCTGCCCACCTGGCAGTGTGACGTCTGGTCATCACCAGGGTCCTGTGCCTCCGGTCCCTCAGGACGTGCTGTGAGATGAAGGCCCGTTCATCCACACACAGCCCCGTCACCGTACCGGTGCTCCCCGCTCTGAGCCCAGGGGCCTCAGCCCTGCTGCTCCATCCCTGGTGGCTCCAGGGCAGCTCCTGCTCACTCACTTAGGTTCTCAGAGCTGGGACTAAGCCAGGACTGAGCTACACCTTCCTCCCCTGCCTCCCCCTCTCTGCCTGCCTTTCACGTGTCATTTGGAGGCAGGGTCTGCTTGAGTCACCACGGTGCTCCACAGGTCTTGTCACGGTCAAGCCGGCACTGAGAGATGCAGGAGCCAGGACGATGTGAATTCCCTCCACGGCATCCCTGGGAGCCCAGCTCCGCTTCCGCCTTGCCCCCCTCTCCTGGCATCTGCAGCTCCCGCTTCCCTGCCTTGGGGCAGTCACGCCACAGCCAGCGCCTAGGCTGGACGCCTTGGACCCATCCTCAATGGCCCCCTCCCCAACATTTGCCTTGTGTCCACTTCTACTCCTGCAGGGCTGCCTCCCAAGCACCGCGCTGGGATGCTCGCTGCTCTCCCGGTCGCCTGCCCCTGGACTGCACTGCCAGCACCCAGCAGGCTTGCTCCTGTGTCCTCAGTGTGCAAGGTGACCCAAATCCTTCCGGTCACCGCCTGCGCAGCCCATCTCACTGCATATGTCCCGGGCTCTGGTCTAATTTCATTTCCAAAGTTAGTGTGCATCAGTCTCTTTTATTTGTTTTTAAGTACAACTACACATCAACGTCTTCTTCCGAGGGTGATCTCCTTTACAAAACAGTGCGCTTCTGAGATGTGAGATTCCGCCTCATCCTCACTGCACCCTCAGAACAGGAAGCGCAAGCGCAGCGCTACGGGCAGGGCCATGTGTTACTGTAGTGGTACAGACGCCCACACGTGCAGTCAGCACGCTGACTTCCGTTATTCAGCTGTCACGGAATTTAATGGACAGTGGAGACCTAGTTTTAAGTAAGTCTACATTAATTCTTTTCTTTTATCTTTGCTAGGCTGCAGTGACCCTCTATAAGGCTGGTGTGATCTCCCCACCCCAACGGCCAAGAAAAGAGTCAGTTCTGACTGTGCTCTTCCTTAGCTCTTCTGCCATCCTGCACATGTAATCTGCAACCAGCCTGTTCTCGGAGCTCCTCCCGGTAGCTTTGTAAATTGTGACTTGCGCCACTCACGCCAGAGTTCACACTCAATCAGGAGGTGCAGGCAGGGAGCGGTGCCGTCCGCACACTGCTGCTTGGCACTCACGCTTTCTCAAGCCAGAGAGAGAGAGCGGGGCAGACGCTTCGTGAGGCCGAGATGTGCGCTGCTCACTGGTTGGCTCTGCTTGCATTTTTGGCTAGTACAGACCTTCCAAGTGGAGGTCAAATAGCAAAGCTATACTGTCATCTTTGGAAATAACCCAAGAGACAAACTTAAGGAGACACAGAGCTGACTCAAAGGTACTATGACTGTGTCGCCGTATGTTAAGAAATACATACTCACAAAAGTTCATTTTTGTCTTCTTCACATATGCAAATATATTGACAAGGTTTGTTAGAAAGAAGTGAATCTTACTATCTGTCATGGATTAAAAACTGGTGGTCAACTTAATGCCAGCAGAGTTAAATCAGCATGGTGCTGAGCGTACATGTTCCACCTGAGGAAAGTTGCCAGCATAAATAGTGACCTGGAGAAGGAGAAGCTGCGCGTTGAGGCATTGAGGCACTGTGAGTTCTCCTACGTGTTGCTGTTTGAGCTGTTAGGTTCTCCTGGAGAAGCTCTGGTCCTCACACCAAGCATTGCTTCCTGGCTCCGGAGGGGAAGACGTGTGCCACTTGGTCTCCAGAATGAACTTGTCACGCTGGCTTCCTGGGGTGTACTCAGCTGTGCTTGTCATCTGAGGAGCTCAGCGCCTCCATGTCACTGAGGATGGCTGTGGTACTTTTCAGGACAGCCCTGTCTTTGTTGTGAGTGTGACTTCTTGGCTCCAGCATAGAACCCTCAACCTATCAGCACAGCTCCTTCACCCTGCTGGCATGGACTTCCTAGTTTCCACTGCTGACCTTTGAGCCTTCCCAGCACAGATCCATAAAAGAGACTGGCGTGAGTGATTGCTTTAGAGCTCCAGTTGGACTTGTGGGAGGCACTGTCATGGGCTCTGGGTCTTCATCTGGACTCATGCAGAACATTGCTGTGGGATTCAGGCCCTTGGCTGAACATTCTGTGTCTTTGGTGTTGTGGATAGATTTCCTGCCATTTCTTGTGTTAACGCTGGGTGACCATCATAAAATAATATTATAAATTCCATGTCCTGATTTTAATTGTTCTCACAACCCCTGAATACAACACTATTTTTTCAGGAATAAATGAAAATTTTAATGTGATTTCCAAATCACAAGCATGTTAACATCACATTTCATATGAAATCCTTCTGTCTTACTTCTTTCTATAAATCAATACACAAATGCTACTCTGCTGTGACTCTTATTATCTGATCACATTGGATATTCTAGTTCTTTTTACATCTATATAACTTTTATGATATTTACTGTGTTTAATCCATTCATCTGTAAGTAGTATACTACATGGCACAGAATGTAACGTAGAAGGTAAGAATGCAAAATAGGACTGTCTCTGATCTCTAAAACTGTCCTCGTCAGGTGATAAACAGAGTTACCATTTTTATGTGTATCTACGTAGTGATGTGTGTAATTCATACATGCATTATTATTTTAATTACCCTTTACTTTTCACTTTTCTGTACATATATATTATTTGGTATTAGGATGCATGCAACAGACTACCACAAACATGTTTAGCACATTGCATTTTAAACTGAGAGATGCAGCTTGAGGACTTGAGAAACCAAACAATTCAGAGTCACAGAGCATTCTGGTGACATGAACTGCCCCTTGCTCTGCAGGTTCACACATGCTTTACAAATAGTTAGCTCAGCTGTCTTTACAGTGTGTGTACTCACACAATTTGAATACCTGGAGATAGAGGATTCAATTTTTGAAGTTACTATGGCTCATTTAACAAGTTACACAAGTAATTTCAATAAAAGTATGAATCTCCAAAAATGCTTTAAATTTCTCAATAAACTGGTATTCCTACAAGCCTATAGATAAAGAAAGCAAATGAATAAGAATGAGTAGGAAAGAGAAATCCAAAAGTATTAGGTTCAGTGATACCCAAAACAATCATTTTTCAAATGATCATTTTGTATGTTTTTGAAAAATGGGATTGAAGAATAACATTTCATTAATACTTGACACTTCTAAAAAACTAATAGTCAAACATTCTCTAATACCATTTAAGTGATTAAAATGATCTTCCAAAATTATATATTGAAGAAAATTAAAATACATGGCTAGGGGATGACCTTGGACAAAGAGAAGGCACTTTTACTGATAAAGATCTATCAAAGGATATTTAAATTAGACAAACAATTACCACATCAAAAATTTTAACCACTGAAAATGTCAACAACCAACATTCCTGCCAGAAGATGAACTCACTGAAACCCTAAGCCAATCTCTTACAGAAACATCATAATGCTTAGTTTAGCTTACATTATCAGGAAAATATTAACATTTATTTATATTATTGTTAATCTAATGTCCAACAAAATTTGTGCATAAATATATACATCTAGGTGGTAAGTTGATAGTGTCTATAGGAGCTATAGGATAATATACGTATTATCCTATATATATATATGATTATATATATATGATTATATATATATATATATATAAACCTAAAATACTAAAATTGAAATCAAAGTCCAAAGTGAGTGTTGTGATAAAAACAATATCAGGAATCATTTCAATTTTGTTCTATTTCAGTGGCCAAATAATACTTCATTGTTAAACAGTCCAGACTTAAGGACAAATGTTGAATTTTCTCTAATATATGGTGTCTAAAAATGATGACAAAAAGTAGAAGAAAGGTTATTATCAAACAAGGTGAAGGGCAGGACAAGAAGGAAGATAGGGCCTCGGGTGGGTAAAGGCAGCTAAGTGTGGCCAAGTGCAGGAGATAATCCCTGACTTGGGGGAGGAAGGGCGGGCTCTGGGGTGGTAGGGGCAATGATCAAGGGTGCTTTGTACAAACACAAACCTATCACAATAAGACCAACAATCTGAATAACTAATATGCCTAATGAAGAATGGAGGAGAAAGACATTAAATTCCAGCAGCGTCAAAGAGGAATCATTTTACGTTCAGTATTAACCACAGTCACAACACTTGAGGAGTGACGGGTTTTGCTAACGCTAGAACCAGAAAAGATAAAAATGCAACCCAAGCCCTGTGTAAGATTTTCAGTCACTTACTGATGTTAATTAACTGCAGACAACTCTAGAAGCTACAAAGGAAACTGGACTCAAACAGCCAGCCAGGGAAGGGGGACAATGGAGGCTGCAGACTGTCACTCCAGTCAGCTGTCACTGCCCACCCCGGAGAGCTGCAGCCATGGTGTGAGACGCCTGCCCGCCAGGGACGGCAGACAGCGCCAGACCCGCCGAGGAGCAGGTGAGAGAGAGGCTCCTGTGACCACAGGTCTGCTCCGACTCTAGGGCAGTTTTCTTCCCCGCAGACAACTCAAGGTTGTCTTTCAAAACATCGCCTTTCCCTGCCTGGCCCAGCACCTGCAGTCTGGCTTCCTGTGTCAGCCTCATCCCCTGGGGGAAATTGCAAATGACCTTTCCAATTTCCACTGAACAATGGCTTTCAGGATGAAATGACCATCTTCAACACTTGGCTTTAAATGAGTGCCTGTGGCCCCAGTTCTTGAAGCTTCCTGTTTCTGAAGCTGCATCCAAGTCCTCTAGAGATTTTTTTTTACCCTTGAGAAAGATCCTGTAGTAAATCACATAGCAATTGTAGAGATGGATGGCTTCAACCATTTATGATCTATTTCATTTAAAATTACAAAACGCTCACATGGGAGACATCTTTAGCAGTACATGGTCTATCTGGCGGCAATTAAACACTTCTGAACCTCAGCTTCTCACAGGTGTCACAGTGTGCAGTGAAGTTCTTAGAAGCAAGCTGCAGAGGGATGACTACATGCACAAACAGAGACGAAAGGGTCCCTGCGGCTCGAAGGAGAACCATGCTCGAGGCAGCTAGGGGTCAGGAGCAGACAGCTGGAGGGGAGCAGCATCTTGGCCCCGCAGTGAGGTGTGGGCTAGTCGGACCCTGCAGCCCTTCCCTCACCTCAGGGGTCAATCACATCAGCTATGCTGAGCAGTGAGCCTGCATTTAGAAACCCATGGATTCACCAGTAAAATCCAAAAGGATGTCCCAGGAGCGATGCGCGCACAGGGCTCTGCTCTGTGTTTATTTGTTGTGTAATGTTCCTTCAGAGGATGCACCTCAGGTTGTGACTGGAGCTAGGGCTGCACGTGACAGAGGAGCAGGGGGACAATTAGCAGTCAATTAAATGTAGGCCTGGTGCCAAGCCCCATCCCTGATGGGTTTAAACTGTCAATTTTAGAAATAATGGAAGTACAGTAAATGCATTTCTCACATAAAACTGACAACCACTTCTCACATCTCTAGAGACAAGGGAACATGCCCAAAGCTGCATTTGGAAAGTTCTACCCATTTACAGTACTGTGACACAGAAGGCAGTGTCTGCAGCTCATGTACAAGGAAGCAGGATGGTGAAAGAAGTGCTGCGCTCACCCTGTGATATCCAGCAGGGCCCAGATTACCTGGGGCAGAGCACAGTTCTCTCTTGAGAACTCCCTGGGACCCCCTGTGGCACATGGGGACACATCACCAGCAACCAGCTCTCCCGATGAGCAACAGGCTCCGCACGAGGGCGTTAGCCAGTGGGCAGAGAGAGGCTGCCTGCTGCAGCATGCAGAGGAAGACTGGTCAGAAGACAGGAGCGTGAGCAGACACGGTCATAGGGCAAATTTCCACCAGAAACTAACCTTCACACATAACAGTTTCAACAGAGACTTCGGATAGCTGCAGTAACACATAGCAGAAAGTTTGATATAAAGCTCCATATCTGTAGCTATTTTTAAATTGCTCCTTTGGCTTCCTAGAGACATTAATTCCCGACGGGGAGGAATGTGTAAGTAATTACCTTGAATACAGCTGCCCAGTCTTCCTCCGGGCCGCAGAACTTCGCCACCACTCCAGCCAGCACAGAGGCATCTGCAGAGGTATTACTCACTCTATGGTAGTGTGAGAGTAGAAATTAAAATTAGCAGGGACCTTTGGAAGCTCTGGAACGTTTTTCTGCCAGCACAGGATTGTTCCCTGTGGTATATTTTTAGTGCTCTATACACTCAGCTTTTAAATGTCATAAGCAATGAAATCCTGTAAGTACTATTTGAACACATCTCTGAAAGAAAAGTATTCTATGGGCTATGTCATCTGCAATTTTGACTCAGGCTTTGTGACAATGAGAGGAACACCTTTTCAGCCACTTTTGGTCACTGGCTGAAACTGAACATTTTCAGAGCCTGATGGGTGGCTCTTGACCTTACCAACCAGTCAGAGGATATTCCGGAAAGGACACGCAGCCCCCCAATGGGAAAGGCTCCAGACTTCCTGGCCTGACTTCTACTTCTTTAATATCAATCTGAAGATATTCGACATGTAAAACATTCAGACATTGAAAAGAAGCTTCAAAAATGTTTTAATTTCTTCACACAGTATTATCTAGTAAATGGGTACTGTATTGATAGACGCGCAGTTGATAGTTAGAGATATAGAGATAGAGATACAGAGATATAGAGATACAGAGATAGTTACAGATGTAGATCTGTACATGCCGAAGGCCTCCCACATCCTGATGTAAACATTCTCAAAGAGACTCAGCATTATTTCCATCTACTCTTCAGTGCCCCTAACTCCCTAAAGAAATAACTATTTTTTAAATTATTTCTCTGTTCCTCTCATCCCGTTCTTCCTCTAGTGTACTCTTTTCTTCTACAAATCCCTACTTTCCCGAGTTAGTTTTTCCTAATGCTCAATATTGTCATAGTAACTTTGAGGAAGTAGAGTTTGAGCTGGAAGTGAAAAGGGGGTCATGCTGGAAGATGTACTGTGGGAAGCTGTGTGCGTCCCCAAGTCCTGGGCCTCGCCAGCGACACACAGGGTATGGTGGCTCTGGGCAGCCCTCCTAGCAGGGGACTTGCAGTGGAAAGGCCCAGGTGCACAGAGGGACCCTTCGACCACGTGGGTGGGGCTGCTGAGCTGCTGGGAGGGCAGCAGCTCTTTCCGAGGTGAGTGGTTCGCGCCAGTGCAAACACCCTTTACGGCACTGGCACTCCCTCTGCTTTTGATTCAGCAATGTTTTGATTTAAAACACTTGGCTGCACGTAGCTTCGGTGGCCACTTAGAAATCAGCAATGGGACCAACGGAGGAGACCCCGCCCAGGCAACACAACAGACCCAGGATTGTGTGAGTACTGATGTTTTAGCAGGCAGGGGGACAGATCCACTTCCATATTTTCCTATGCTTTGTTTCATGTTTCCATTATTTTGTCATAATAGTCCAAATATTTTAAATTTTGCCTTTTTTAAACTAGCTGTTTTATTTGAGGTTTCTCCTTGGAATATACCTTTAGTTCTATAACAGAGATCAATGCAGAAATTGCTTTTATCACCAAGTAGTTTCCTAATAGCCTTTCCTAAATGACTTTCCTACTAAATAATATGTGACCACATTTATACAAGATGTATCTCATCAATGTGGCTTAAAATGTCATCATAATAGTTAGATTTAGCAAGATGGTGACAAAATTTCACATTTCATTTTTGGTATCTAACAAACTGCTGTCAAAATGTAATTGTTGCCTTCTGTATGTATGTAAGTGTATCACGATGAAATAGATATGCCTCCTTAGGTCACCTGCCCTGTGCTACTGTTTTTCTAACAAATACCACATTCTTTGAATTCTCTTCAGTAAAACATATCACCCTATGTTAAACATAGATTGCTATCTATTCCATGGGATAACCTCAATATTGACTTCAATTACAAAAACCAAAATGGACCAAGAAGAACAACCTCACTGTTCCTAGGCAGGTGAACTGGCTTTATTAAAGCCAGGCTATTAAATTGGAAGGTCCCAAGTTCAAATCCCTGCAGCACAATTACTTGCTATGCAAGCTAGATAGTGCGTCCCAACCTCAGTGTCTTCACCTGCAAAATAAAAGCTATGGCAGTGCTGACCCCACCGCACTCCAAGTAGAATTCAGTGTGGTAAGTTTTTCACGATCTCTGTAGCCATAAAAGATCCATAATGAAATTTTTCTTCAAAGATTGAATTGAAAACATTTGTTAGAGGAAAAAAGCAACATCGGGTTGCAGAAGAGGGCAGCGGCCCAGTGCTCACGGGAAGGAAGGCCGCGCTGTGCGGGGAGCGGCATCTTAATGTCGTCACTTTTGGTGTGAGAAGAGCTTAGCACACCTTAGCATAAAGGGGTTCCTGGGGGCCTTTCTCCACCCAGGAGCCCAAATGACGCACGCCTCCCATCCCCGTCAACCTCTGCTGCCTGCAAACTGTGCCCTACCTCCTTTGTGTAGATGCAAATAATAATAGGCATGTTTTCCTGCACGCCTAAGGCAAGGTGAGTTTCCTAGAGGAAAAGATCTCATAAAATATCCTTCTAAGCTGACTTTTACATGTAGTAACTCAAAGTTTCAGGCTACATTAAATGTATCCACGTTCTGCATAATCCATTTCTTGAATTATGCTTTGTTATACTGACTGCAATAAGAATAAGGAAAATGCAGGTCTGTGACTATCTGTACATGTCACAGACACCTACTGTTTAAGAGCTATGTCACCAAATGTGTCTGTTTTTGCCAGTAATCTTGTTCTTCTCTGGGCACAGACAAGATAAGCCGAGGTGGGGAGTCATAATTAATGCTCAAGAGTCTATGAGATGCTTTCTGCTTATCCTAATATTAATATAAATTTTACATTTTATGGGTGATTTTGGAAGGGTTTGAGTTACTCAATGTATTATAAAAGACTTATGGTTATTCTGGTTACATGCAGTATTTGTTGTGTGTGTGTGTGTTTCTGTTAGCAGTTTACATCTGTACGGGAATTAGTCTATTTCATTTAAATTATCAAATTTTAGGGTTATAAAGTCATATCTAATATCCATTTATTATCATTTTAGTGGGATAAGAAATAATTACTCATTAATGATTTTGATATTTTTTCTTTTCTTTCTGTCTTCCTTAATTAATCTGACTAGAGTTTTATCAATTTTAGTTAACTTTTTGAAAAGTATAATTTGGGTTTACTGATTATCTTGATTGTTTCTCTGTTTTCAATTTCATTGATCTCTGCTCTAATCATTACTATTTCTTGTTGCTTTGGAATTAAATTATACGTGTTTCTCTGCTTTTCAAAATGGATACTTAAGTGACTGACTTTAGATATTATCAAGGTTATAAACACAAAGTATATAAACACAATGGTGCTGAGGATTCAGCTCAGAAGCATAAATGACTGCCTTGTAAGCATGCCGTTGTGAGTTCGATCCCCAGTACAAAAAAGCCACAGTGGTACAAATCTTTCTGTAAATACTGATTATTCTGCATCCTGCAAGTTCTAGGTATTTCTGTTTTCTTTTGAAATTAAAATATCATTTCTATAGAGACTTCTTAGTTCATCCATGTGCCATTTAGAAACCCATGTTGTTGAACTTCAAATATCTGTGCGAGGTGCTAGCTGCCTTTCCATTTTTGGTTTCTGGTTGGACGTCCACGGCCTGCGCATGGTTCTCCTGCGCACCACTTCTCCTCCCATGTTAGGAAACCTGCTCGCAGGGAAGCCACGGTGCCGCTGCCACAGAGGACACTTCTGGATGAGTCGGGATGTGCTCCTCAGGTCCTGCTCAGCCCCAGATGGCTCCTCTCTGCCACTAGGCCTGGATACAGTGCTTCGCTTGTGCCAGGGACTGACCTGGCAATACGCAGGTGGGTGGTGGTTATTTTGAGAGCCCCTGAGGAGCCTTCTGCCGGTTCATTTGCAGCCCTGTGAGTCATTTCCTTGGCCTCTGGCAGAGTGGTCTACACTGGTCACTAGCACCCCTCGATAGCTTCCTTTAATATCAAGTCAGTGAAAATTCACCATGAACACCTGCCCCGAAGGTGTCCAGGAACGAGGGCTCCTGCCAGCAGCATCTGGCGCCGCTGTGTGGAAAGTCTGACGTAATGCAGGGAGTAAATAACTGCACCTCTGTGCACATGGGCTGGAGCAGCAAGCCCCATAACGCCCTGAGACAGGGCTGGCAGGTGCCCTGGGGACCCCTTCCCGGCTGGACCGAGGCGCCTCCAACCACCCCTGCTTCTAGGACACGGCGGGCGTCTCCCTCCTCGGCAGTGACGTGGCAGTGACATCATCCCGCTTTCTGACAGCTCTGCTGACTGCCGTGGAAGCTGACGCGACACCGCTCTGTGGCAGCTCCCTCGGGCCTGCGCTCTTCAAAGGCCGTCCAGCTCAGAGCTCCTTCAGGAGCACCTCCGCCCGTCCCCCTCCTTCCCCCGTTCGCGGGGCAGCACTCAGGGGGTAGGTGCTGTTGAGACGTGGGTCTTAAATTTAAATAGAATTACAAGCTACTGGACGCAACGTATCTATCTATAATATCCATCTACGACATCTCTTCTGTAGATCTATTTATGTCTAAAATATCTATGATAACATCTGTGTCTAACAGCTGTGTACACCATGGGTAACATCTGTCTATACTAGCTATCTACAACATCTATTAGTAAGTTCCATGTAGAATATCTATCTATAACAGCCACGCGTAACATCTGTACCATCAGTCATGTAATATCTATGTACAGCTTTAACTGGAAATTAACTACAATTATGATCTTGGGATTTAAAGTTATCAACCATGTAATAAAGGCATACATATATGATATGAAATAGATGATAGCCATGACGTGGGGTTGTGAACTAGCTTGTGTACAGTCCCAGCAGTCTCAGCATCTCCAGGCAAGAAAGCTGAAGCCAATTTGAAAGCAGCTGAGGTTTCTAAAGCAAAGTCTTCAACATTCCTCCAGTATCAGTTCACAGGGCTGAACTCACTGGTCCTCAATTTGAGAAACAGAAAGAATAATGCACAGTGATCACCTCGCAGTTCCGTGATTTTGCTTTCTCTTTTAAAGGTGTCTGTGTCTGAGCAGAGAATGAACCTGGACACTCAATGGAGAGCCGGAAACTCCCGGCTCTACCCCTTCTTAGATGATTGACAGGAGCACTGGTTACTCATAATTCTCTGGGCTATGGTGTGAACAGAGTGAAAATACTGCACTTACTGTAGCAGTACACATGGTGTCAGACGCCTGTTGCCTATCGATGCGTGGGCTCTAGGGATGCAAGTTAGAGCACTCACACCCAGGGGCCTTACAGACTTACTGCATCCATGTAAGCAAGTTAACTGCTAAGGGTACTGGAGAGTTGCTTTGACTTTGTTCCAAGAGTGGCAGCAAGTAAAGGCTTCCTCAAGGAGGAGGGAGAAAGAACAAAGTCAAACGCAAGATGCGCGCCTGTCATCTGGGCATTTGCAGCGTGCCAGGTTCTATGTTATCCTGAAATCTCTAATTCTTATCTAGGATGCAGAGTTAAGTTTTGTAGATTTTAGATGAGGAAACTGGGATGGTGCGAATTTAATGAGCTTGCCAGAAATCACATAATTAGTAAGGGAAGAAATGCCTCAATTCCACTTTTTGCCTATTTCAAAGCCTGATTTTCTAGTACTCAGCACAGCTTCAAAGGAAAAAAAGACAATGTTTAAAATTGGAAAAGTTTCTCCTGAGCGAGGAGGGCGCTGGGCTCTGAGCTGCGCTGACACCACTGGAGGAGGAAGCGCAGGAAGGACCTGCAGAGTGAGACACTGCGATGGGAGCCAGGTAGGACCAGAGGACGGAGGCCGGGGGCTGGGCCCCTCCTGCAATGCCACTGAGCATGCGGGGGCCGGGAGAGGCCAGCACTACAGAAGAGGCCACACGGGTGCTGGAGTTGAGGATGCAGGAGCAGGTCCAGGGACCTCCTTCAGCTCAGCCAGAGGCAGCTCACCGGGCGCCAGGGGACAGTGGTGCTGCCCGGTGCCAGGTGCTGGCTGGAGCTGGCGCTCGCAAGGCCCTCCTGGCGCCCTGGCTTTCCCCGTCTCTTCCTTGCTGAGCACCCACTGTACTCAGGGTTCTGCGTGCTGCCCTTCCCTCTTCCTTGTCCTCCCCTTCCTTCCTTCCCTCTTTCCTTCCTCCCTTCCTTCTTCCCCTCCCTTTCTCTCTCTCCCTCCCTTTCTTTTTGTTCACAAGAAACAGTGTAACCACTACCGAAATTCACCTAGATTGAAAGTTTTACTGTACAAACGAGAGAAGGCACCAAGTATTCAAGAAAAACTCCCGAGGCAGGGTCTGGAGCAGAGTGGATAACTTGGCACAGGCCTGGGGTGGGACGCCGGGTTCTGCGAAGCGTTTCTTTGAAGAGTACCCCTGACTCCCACAGATGATACTAGGTTTTCCTTTTTCAGTAACATCACAGACCTGTGAGTCCCGCTGTTGGACTCACCCTGAGTTGTCATGAAAGCCGTGCTTGTTACAGCACTGGCTCCCACGCTGGCAACACTCTGGGCACAAACACGTCTTCCCTTCATGGTTCTCCAAATGCCTGGTATAGTCCCTGGACTCTAAGGCAGGCAACTTGTATGCCTGTACTGAACATCGCTACAGACTATTGGCATGAAATGGAGAAGGAAAACCAGCCCAGCAGCCTGGGCTCGGGCAGCAGCCCCGTGCCCAAAGAACTCTGCAGGGGATGTCACCAACACATGCGTCCACCGCTCACTTGATAATCTCCATGGCTTGGTCTGCAACATGTGTTGCTGGCCAAGCTGCCATTTCACGTCCACCAGGGGTTTTCTGTGGGCCGGCATCCCGTCCACCTCCTTCTCCTGACGGTAATTAGTCTTAGGAAGAACCACTGGCAAGTCTGGATCAGGGACTTGTCGACGCGTTTCCCGGACCCTGCACGCACGCCAAGCCCCACACCACGCGCCCCACAGCACTCTTGGGGGCACTGTAACAAGAAGCACTCCCAAAGCCAGCAGCTGGGAGAGGGACTGCTGTTTGGACAGAACCCAATTACTGTGCATCCTTCTTAATTAATGTAATTATCAAAGGAATCTAAAAAATGAAGTGCTAATTAATTGTATCCAATTAAGATTTTAAACTATAAGTTCTGTGATCATTATTTTATGTATTAGGTGTGATGCTGCATTTTCTTGAAAACAGTTCTGGAAGAGACAAGTGAAAATCTGTAATTAGAGATTTCCAATCTATAGATAATTAATTACAATTGAATTACCTACATAGTTTCTTCCCATAAAGCACACTGAAGGTAAAAGAAAGAAGACATAGAATGACGAGGCTTGATAATATTTATAGACCTGCAAGTCTCTCCTCACCTATCGTGTGGTCTGCAAAAATGTACACTGCGTAAGGAGGGAGCGCTTTATTAAGACATTAGGAAACCCAACTGGAGCAGTTTTCGCTCCCCATCTGCAGTTTCTAGCAGACCCTGTATTAGACACTGATGCATAACAATAAAGCTGGAAGCAAAAACTAACACACATGATCCCTTCTCATGTGTAAGACCATCATGTTTGTTTCCCAGCTCATACGACTAAACAGACTCATAAACAACAGCAACGTAAGGGAGGACAGTGCTGCACAGATGTCAGTCAACAGGCTGCTCCGCGCTGCAGGACTCCAAGAGCGTATGAAATACTCTCAAGCCAAAGACACGCGGAGGGGGAATGTCCAAAGGAGGAGATGCACTTTGCGCTCCAGCTCCAGCTGCTGGGCGACGGCCAAGCATTTCATGTCGACGAGGACACTGAAGGCTCTTCAGCTCCCGATGAGGCCACGCCCAGTCAGTTCTTACAGCCTGTGTTTTGGGTGCCAGGAATTGAACCCCGGGTCTTACAGGCAAATGCTGTCCCACTGAGCTAAGTCTCCGCCACAAATATAAACAAAGAAAAACCTCACTCAAACACTTTATTCACCGACACAACCCCTTTCGCGCCCCCTAAAAGTGGCTTCCTACACAGATTATTGAGTGGTAAAAAGCCATCTGTTGGCGTGTGGTGCTAATGACCAGAGATGCCAGTGCATATCTTAGGCACTGAAAGGTCCACACTGAGCTGTCACCCCCAGAGGGACTGTCACAGTCCTCCGCTCCTCCTCGCTGGCACGTGTGGACATTCTTGGTCTCCATGAGGCTCTGAGGTCTTCTGCACTGAGGCTTCAGCCTGGGAGGTCAGGCTGCATCCGAGACAGGCTGCTGCCTGCAGCTGTATCTGGGTCACTCCGCTCTGACCTTCTTTCCCTCTGCTCCAGGCTGGAGAGTGTGGAAGGACAGAGGGCTTAGGAAAAACCACACGCGTTGGATCCAGGTTGGGGAGAGACATGCATTTGGATATTGCTGGCAGAGACTCAGCTTTCAGCAGAGACACTTGATGCATAGAAGACGTGGCATCGTGGCCACACGGCGACCCATCTGTCAGGGTGGCATCCTGCCGGTCACAAACTTGGTCGGCTCCTTTCAGCACACCACAGGTGCCGGGCAGGAGTGCATCTTCAAGGGGCATCTGCGGCGAACAGCAGGTGTCCTCTCATCCACAGGGAGCCCTGCTCTGCTGGGGCTGCACCCTGCCCCAGCACCGGGCCACAGCCACACCTGTTGACACTCGCGCAATGCACAGACCCAGTTTACCCCGAACAGGCAAAGCCAACACTGAAACCAGGCACCCGTGCCAGGAAGCCAGGTGGTGCTTCAGCAGGTGTCTGATGAAGTCAGGAAGATAACTCAGGGCATAAAAATGTTTTTATAAAGGAAAGTAGAGTACTCTCCACAGGGGCACTTTGAGGCAGCTCCATCTATGACCACAATTAGAAAACTAAATAGAATGTTAGCACATTAGGATTACAAGAGCATGGGCTGCTATCAAATTAAGCCCTTGTTCTCCACACCAGCACACATTGCTGACAGTGCGTATGGGCGGCTCATAAATCTGCACGGTGCCGTGCAAGAGTGGCACAGTGATAGACCGGCTTGCGGCAGGCCTTCGGTCTCAGTCAAGTGTCCGTGAAGATGTTTGGGTTCACCTTGCAAACGCTGCTCCCCTTCTGACTTTCAGGGCTCTTGAAGGCTGAATCTAAAACCAGAAACGCTGTCCCACTCAGTCACACCATGGAAGATGAAACGTGAGGACTTTGCACCCCAGATCTGAAAACTCTGCAGCAATGACCTCGAGTGAGAACACTACACGAAAAGCAAGGCCTGTCTTTGCGGATGGTTTCATTTCAGAGGTCTCCTGTTGTGCCACCGCTGTCCTGATGTTATGACAAAGGAAGGCTCTGAGATTCTCGTTTTGTCAATGCTGCAGCTGCATAGGAATCTTGACCTGGGATTTTAACTGCACGCTACAGTAACATTAAGAGTGGTCACACAGTCAACGGTCTCGGGGGGTTTCCTCCTTTGACAGCACCTGTCTAGGCCGCAGGGTGCGAGCACCAGCAGCCTCAGAGCTGGGGGCATCTATCCAGGCACCCAAGAGGAGCACAGGCCAAGGAGACGCCAGTCCACCAGCCGTGAGTACCAAGCCCAGGCCGTGAAGGCGCCACCCAGAGGAAGCGAGGACGGCTGCAGACAGCAGCGCTAGACCGGCCGGGGAAGCAGGTGCCCGCGGCGGAAGCCACTGCTCCCCAGATACCCACAGCCGGAAGGAGACAGCACGTGTACTAAAACACAGGTGTGAGAAAGTCAATGTTGTTATCGTGTGTGGTTTTAAAAGCTAGAATTACACAAAGAGAATCAATTTTGAAAAAATATTGAACGAGATGGTGTTTCAAGCCTTTTCCTCTCTGCAGCAGCCAGTTGCCACCGTTACAGAATGCAAATAACCCTCCCATGCTTACCGAGTCAAAACTGAGCCCCAGAAATTCTGCCTTTGAGTGAAGTTGTGCTTTGACAATGGTTCTGGTGACGTCCAAACCAGAGAGCAGCTTGTGAGGACCAAGGACTCCCTGCATGTGCTGGGCACCAGGGCTGCCCCAAGAGGTGACAGATTTATTCTGGTATTTATATATTGCAGATGACATAAGTATTGTTGCTTTATTTTTCTTTTTTTTCCCCGTGCTGGAAATCTCAGTGCCCAATTTAGGTGCTTCTGTTAGATTATAAACTTTTCTTCTTGTGGTCTCTATCTGTTAGTGTCCGTTTACAGTACACCACACCCCCAGTCATCTTGGGGAATGCGCTCTTTACAAACCCCATCTTCCCCTCCTTCCTCCCTCTTCCGGTCCGCATGCCTCCTTCCCATCTCTGCGGCCTCTGGCCCTGTCTCCTTTCGTCTATACCTGATGATGCTCCTTAGTTATTTATATTTGGGGCTTTTCATATACGCGACATTGTGTGATCCTTAACCCCCTGTGCCTGATTTGTTTCTCACCTACGCTGGTCCACGGGTAGCCTCCTCTCTGATCAGACACCCGTCACCCATCCCCACCTCCTTCCCATCACTGGCCTTCGCCTCACTGCCCATTTTCTCATCACTGTTCAGAAGTGCTTCTGTTTAAATCTTTCTTTAGGAAAGGGCAGATATAAACAATAAAAATGCCAATTTTCAACACTTAGTTAAGAAACTGTGACATTAGATCTAGAGGGAAAAAACGATAGATGAGATAAAGTGATTCCAGTGGATAAACATTTTCTTTTTTATCACTATCACTGTTTCAGTGAAATTCACTAACTGAATAATAAATGTCCTATGATGACCAGCAGTGCATGTTAGCTTCCTGACTACCCTGGCTTGAACACGGGCTGTGTCTCTAACAGCCCACGGTGCACAGCTTGGATCCTGAGGTCGCGTCCTGGGAGCTGGGAAGCCCTGAGGATGCAGGGCTGATGGGAAGTCTTAGCTTTGGCACACCTTCCGGCCCTCTTTAGACAGCCTGCCCTACGGCCAGTGGACTCAGCCTTCTCAACGGGGAACTTCTTTTCTTGTAAAGTTACTCGCCTCAGGTTTTACAATGTAGTAATCTAAAGTTGATTAATAAAATATCATTCACAAAATGTTAAAATATTAAGAAAATATGTAGTAGCCAACACTTGGCACCAAAAAATGAAAAGATGCAATAGTAATACTCTTAAGAGTTTCTAGAAATAGTAAATAAAAGTAGGGGAAATTAAAGTATAGTAAATGACAAAGAGAAGATGAACTTGAAGTCAATGGAGGTAGTTTACCAGGTAAATTCACACCTCCTACATTAGTATTTCTAATTCTTCATCAAAAATTTTCCTAAGAATCTAACATTAGCAAAGGCTAGCCCATTAAAAGGATTATAATCTTTGACCCTAACTGTGCTCAAATTTACTGGAAATAATGTTATTCTCATGATTGTTGGAACCAACAGATGCAAGTGATTAAATTGCTCTTCCGCATCGTGGGAAATGAGAGTGTTTATACTCTCACACCCCTAAACGTCCTTGCAGGGCATTGGAGATTAAAGTTCCCTCAAAGGCTCATCAGTGAATCTACAAGATAGTCTCATCTTGAAAATCAGTCTGACAAAACCGGTTTAATGGAAGGCCGCATCCCTGCAAGGAGCGCTCCTCTCCCTGTGCACTGGAAGCCGCTCAGCTCTCCAGCCTGTCACTGCTATGGAGGGCTGGAAACCCCCGTCACCCCGTCCCGTTACCCACACCCAAGAAGGCTCGACCCCTGCATGGCAGCATCTTCCCTCAGACCTTCTGGACAGGAAGGACTGCTGAGCACTTTTATATTAGAAAGATATATTTAGGGAAACTCGAATTCCACTCTAAATTGCATTGCAATTCTGAATTGTGTTGTAATTTTTCAAGCCTATCCAAACAGTAGTGTATATGACACATATATAGTGAATATATTAGAGTGTATCTTCTTTAGGATAATATTTTTTCTGTTGGTTTGTTTTTTGGTACCAGGGATCGAACTCAGGACCTCACTCTTGCCAGGTGGGCACCTGTGCAGCTGACCTAAATCCCTGGTCCTACTTTAGGGTAATGTTAAAAAATGTCTCTACACTTTTCCCTGACACAGTGTTCCCACGTGAATCTACGTCTAAATATAAAAATGGCACTTTGAAAGCTTACACATTATTCCTCTCAGATGAAAGAAATCAAGGGACATTAATCCTCCCAGAGTGATACTTGTGTGTGTGACATTATCCATACTAAGAGATTTGATTTTTATTATGTGAGTGGATGCTTTTTTTCTCCATCAACCACTTTTTTCTTATTTGTTGATGCCACAAACCATAGCAAGAGTCCACTAAAAGGTTCAGAGGAAATGTAACCAACCCAGAAAGATACCTAAGTGTAATTATTTCAACGCAAGCAGGAAACTGCCCACCCCACAGCAGGCCTGTGTGTGTGTCTGGAACAGCTGTTCAACCTCTGCACTGGGCCACAGCGGGGCCAGCTCGCCCGAGAGCTGATGACCTTCTGTCCCCATCCGTCTGGGCTGTTCTGTGATGACCAGAAGCTCTGTCCACTATGGTGCCCGCCGAGCTGTGGGTGACCCTCATCCTTTGGTGTGCTCTAGGAGGTATGGGACCTGCGAATGTGGCTGGCCACACCTATCTTCTTTTCCTTTCTTATTTTTCTCTCCATTCCAAAGGCAGAGCACACACAATGTAAGTGAGACAGGAAGAAAAGCATCCATGGCATCATGGATCTGTGTCCCACGTCCTGTTCCTACCCCTCCATCTCTGCCCAGGATGTCTGATCAGACAGTACTGTAAGAATTGTAAGTATTTTATGGGGGAAAAGTAGAAATCAAAGGTCAAAGAGATGTCTAACATTATAAACACCTAATAATATGTTTTTACAAATTACTCTCTTTTTCCCATCTGGAAACTTGATTTGTTTTAAATTACTGGGCAAACCATGCATGTGCTGTTTTTAAATGTACGCATCATATTGATTCTCTATAGAAGTAATTTATAGTGCTGGCCCGAGAAGGTACGAACATCTCAGGAGAGTCAAGCCTTAGCCGCATGTCCGGGTACAGAGGAGAGTCCCACTCTGGTGGGGCATACAGACCCTCGGATGAAGGATGCTCATGTGCCAAGATCATGAACCAAATCATCCTAGACCCTCAAGTAGCCGCCAAAGTCCCCAAGTTTCACAGAAGAGACCTCTTGTCACCAGGGCTGTAACATGAATGGTTCTCTCGTGGCATCCTTGGTTTGCATCACATGTCCCTGGCTCCTCCTCTTCCACCTGGCTGGGATACTTGAGGAGGAAGTCTTTTCTACAGCTGAAACACTTTCACACAGTCATTTTGCCATGTCCCTAAGTCAAGGGAGAAGCAGAGATGGACACACCACGATGAAAATTTGAAACCTCGGAGAACATCTTACATAGGATTTGACATAAGGGATACCACTTTTATGAGCGTGGACATTGGGCAGTTTAAAAATGTATGGGTCTTTACACTTTGGAAGGCCAACATAGGCTAGCCTCTTGTTTGTTTGTTTGTTTAGCAACCAACTATTTGTAATTGGCAGATAACGCATCATGCTTCCATCCCACACATCAGGGCATTTTAAAGAAACTAATTAACAGCACTGCTGTGCATAGAAAACCCTCCTTCCCTAGTTACACAACAGCAGATTCGGGTGTCCACCTGAACATGGCTCACTGCCCTGCCCCATCTCTAGCCTGTCATGGCTCCACCTAAAACCTCACATGTGACAATAGCTTATCCTGCTGCAAGGATGGAGGCCTGTGTCCTCGCGTCCCTAGCTCGGGAGATCAGTAGAGTGAGGCTGGAGCCCCTTGCAGTGCCCTGTGTGAGTCTGTCTGCTCCCGCTGGCCTCAAGGCTCGCCGTGCCATGCTGGCATCCCAGCGCCCTTTGCAGGGAGAGGATCTTCACAGCAAGGCGACTGCAACCAGGGTGACTTCGGGACTCACTCGGTGAGCTTTGGAGTCACGCATAGCGTAGTGTTTCTATGTTGAAAATGAAGATAGCAACTCCAAAAATAGGAAGTGTTTTCCAGTGATCAGAGGAGATAAAGCAGCAGAAGCAGGTCCACAAAACATGCAACACACAAACTTTCTCCATTTGCGCAGAACCTTTGGTCTGGGCCTACGGAACAATAAAGTGCTGTGTAAACTCCACTTGATAAACAGCCGTTCAGGACAGTGGGGTAGAATTCATCCCCGTTCTCTGCCACCTCTCAGCTAAAGTCTGCAACACCAGCGGGGGAGAAAGGTGACTAGGACCGACGCTGTCCTTGGGAGTCTGCTAATCCCACCCACGCCCAGGCAACGGTGGCTACAAACCAGGGTACTCTCTAAAAACAGGGTCGCCACGGTCCCTAGAAAAACACATGGGGGATCAACTGTGAGTTCTTCTCTACGTGAGCTGTGACCAAGAGAAGACAGTAACAGACACAGTTTTATAGCATTTTGAAGGATGCTTCAAGCAGGACATTTTCATTCCATTTATGCAAAATAAGACAGCAGTCTCTTAAGAATTTGAACTCTTTTATTGCGTTTTATTGTACTAAAAAACTATAAATATTTCCAATATAGGATTTAAGAGTAAACATAGTAAGTATAGAACCTTCACAGAATTTTCATGCATGTGATACTATTAAGTGAAATAAACTGAATCATATATTGATTGTCTCCTTGGTGTGAAAAACTGAAAGGACCGAAATGTATAATAGATGTTGTGAAGTAGGAAGAAATTATTGAAAAGTAGAGAGGAAATAGGAAAGGGCAAGGGTGAAATGAAGGAAGGAAAAAGGGAAAAAGATTTTTAAAGGATAAAAACAGAAACAAAGCTTTGTAAATGGGGGGGGTTGGAAGAGAGGGATCAAAACATTGCACAGGTGCAAATCCCCCATGATGAATATGCTCATTATTTATTTCTAAAATGCATCAGTAAACTTAATTTTAAGCAAGAAATAAATACAATTTACAATACACTTAAAGGTGAATATGTAATGAAATAAAGAAGAACACAAACATTTATACAAAGAATCACGGCCTTTTTGATGTATTCATTACAGCATTTGCACTTTACAGAACAAGGCTGTCCAGCTCGAGGAGGGAACACCTTCTCCAGTTTCCCCAAAGAGCAGCAGACCAGCCAGCCAGCAGGCAAAGCTCAGCTACCCTCCCCTGCAGATCCCTCTGCACCGCGAAGCCGGGTGATCTGCACAGCCCCTCCAGTGTGTCTGCTGCCCACAGCATTTCTCATCATACCTGTAGTGAGCGGATGACTTGAATGTTTACACACACCAAGAGTGCAGGGTCACTGCCCCGTGTGTTTGAGTGTTTTACATGTTCACACCAAGACGCTTGCACACTCCGGAGCCTGCAGCTGAGTAGGACGGGGAAGGCAGGCCAAGCGCTCAGTCTTGCAGACACCAGGGCGAGGAAAATGCGCCTCCATCAGAGAAGGACACGGGGCTGTGATCAATGTTAGAGGAATTTTTTTTCAGTGTGGCCTACTTATTGTTTGGAGGAAGGACTCAAATCATCCCAACGCAGGTTAATTTTCAGACACAGGCAGATGGGCGTTAGTAGATCACAATGACTCACAGCATTTCTGCTTCAGTGTTGATACTTTAGTAATTACACTTCTTCTTGAGATCTTGTAATACTCATTTAAAGCATCCCTTTCTGATAGAAATTACTTCAATCATTTTAAAAATCAAGAACTAAGCCATAGAAACAAAAGCCACAGAGCCAGTGATCTCTAGTCCTGTGTTCTTTTATCCTTTCTTTGGCCTGTGGTCTCCGGTGGTTCCTGAAGAGGGTGTGTCACCCTGGATTCCCAGTACAAACATGGGTCTGTCTCCTACTTCCCTGAACTCCCCATGCATCCTTAGCCAGTTTATGTGCTGCTGTAATGTTACAGCAAAGGATTTGTCCCAGATTTTGCTTAATGAGCACAAGAGCAAGAGTTTATAAATTGAGCCAAATGGAATAAACACATAAGCAAAGAAATGCACATTTTAGAAGTGGACTAGTACCCATGAATTTGCTTAAACATTGTGTTTTATTACATCAGTACTGATATTCATGAGCCTGCCATATCATAAATCCAAAGGACAGCGAAGACCATCAAGTCTGAAATATTCAAATTACAGGGTAAGCACAGAGGCTGCTCACTGCATTTACTTTTTCTTGTGGAAAAAATGAATAAATGGATGTATCAGATGTAAACATGAATTTGCTCTGGTTCTGACTAACAGAAGTAATCAAACACCTATCATTTGCTACAATATTCTTTCCTCTGACTCTGCCATCAGCTCTTTATCTTAACAGGATTTCTTCCATTTGAAAGATCACATTTGACTAGGAAATTCCCTCAACTTAATATTGGCTATGGCATCTCCTTTGGAATTTCAACCCTGGATGTAATTTCTCATGTGAATATATGAGGCAGAGTTATTTTCTTTATTTTCAATTAACTGTTAATTTTTGTAGAGAGGTGACAGAGACTCCAGGAGAAACAAATGTAAACAAGATAATGCAAATGAAAAGAAAATATACAGCGCCTTAGTCCTTAAATTTCCTAGCATGTTTATGGTTGTGTACTTGTATTTCTGGGTGAATATACATACATGTGCAAGTAGCAAATAATTTTCAATTACGTGTTTTTTTTTTGTTTGATTTTTGTTCCAGTGTCCACGAAGATCCCAAATAGGTCTTTCCAAGAGACAGAAGTGACAGTATAGTTTATTTTTTTAATTTTACAATATTTTTATGTCATCCATCTCTGTGGACACCTGCTAACTACTGACCATGCTTTTGGAAGCCTGGCTAGTGTTCCTCCCTAGATGCCTGCGAATATGTGTATTTTGTTGCCAAGGAACTTTCTGCCAGCTTCTGTTTTGATGCAATGAGCAAAACTGTCTTTGTTTTAGTTAACCTATAAACCATTCGCTTGGATCCACACTTTTAACCAAAAGGAAGACTTTGGGGGGAGAAGATGCTATTTCCTTCCTATGAGATCTAGGAAACACGCGTGCTGTGCCTGAAAGCTCTTCTTCACGCCGCCTTTCGGTGATGATCGAGATGAGACTGTGCTACACGCTCCACATGGGTTGCTCAGTCTGAGCTTCGCATCGGGGACCCAGCTCTACGCTCTCGGCTCCAGATGCGGCCATGCTTCCCACATCTGTGCTACCAGACCTTGGCTCAGAGAGCAGCTGACCCAGAGGTGCTCTGAAAGACAGGGCGCTGGGCTCTAGTGACCGACCAGAAGGGCTTGTCCCGCTGTCCGGGAACAAGTGGGACCACAGGCTGGGCACGTTCCCTGGCGCATCCAAGCAGCGATGAGGCTACCAACCAATGTCACGGGCCAGAAGACACAACAGGAATGCACTAAGGCAATGGCCCACTTGCAAATACTGGAAACACTGGATTCCATACCTATTCTTCATTGAATTGCCAGCGAATTCTGTAACATTTGTCTTTCCACATCTGCAGAATCCAACCAAGATTCCCCACTGGTCCCCACTAAGTCCAGTCCATTGTGCTCTGCATGGGATGAATTTGTTCCACTTCCCACTTCCCTCCACCCCACCTTACAAGTCGTACCTTCTCACCACTCTGCGAAATTCAGAGACATGTGCACCCAGGACCCAAGCTCCCCCTGTGGCCCCTGGCATCCCTGATTTAGGCTTTGGATCTCAGATTCCATCCACAGCTCCAATGGACTTGGCCCTCAGCCTGTGGCACTACTGGGGGACAGCAGAACTTTGAGGAGCTGGAGCCTAGTTCAGGAAGCCAGGTCACAGAAGCATGGCCTTGTGGGAAACGTTGGGACCCTTGCCTCTCTCCTGCCCTTAGCTTCTCCTGGACAGGAAGATTCTAGAAGGGTCACCCTACCATGCACTCACACCATGCTGTTCTGCCTCACCACAGGAACAAAGTGAGGGGACAAGTGACCTCAGTCTGAAACTCAACCTCTGTGACCCCAGACTAAAACTCACCTCTCCCTTCTTCAGCTGCCAGGCTTTGGTTCTTTGTCACAGCATTGAGAAGCCGGCACGTGGCTGTCAGGCTCTACTGTGGGAATTCCCTCCTCAGGCGGTGGCAGCTCCTCAGCTCAGTCCACCCCACACCTGCGAGCTCCCTCCGCAGCAGGACTTCCTGTTCCTGTCTGTCTCCCACTTGACCAGACGCTGCGCCCCAGGGTGCCAGGGTCTCTCACTCCCTCACCTGCCTGGAGCTCAGTACTTTTATGTCTTTTAGCCTCACAGGAAGGCTTTCCCTGGACAGCTGTCTGCAGGCTGCCTTACGTCCCCGCAGGGGGGTTGCTGCTACCTGAGGAATTCACCTGTTACTGACTGAAGACCTATCTGACGGGGAGCAGCACCTCTACTTTCTTGTCACAGAGGCATCTTCTGTTATTGGAATTGGTGCACAGAGGCAGGCGTGATACTGAGTGTCTGCATTCCCAGCAGTCTGCAAGGCTGAGACAGGAGGATTGCAAGTTTGTGCCTAGGCTGGGTAACTCAGCAACTTAAATCCTGACCCTGTCTCAAGGTGAAGCATAGACTAAGAGGGGTTGGAGGGTGCGGCGGTATAGCTCAGGGAAAGGTCCTTTTCAAACCCTAGTACTGAGGGAAAAAAAGGTGCACAGTACAGACTTAGAAATAATTTTTCAATAACTGCCTGAACTTGAACAAGCCCCCACCCCTACCCCAACAACTTCACAAAATGGGCTCTTGAAGAGGAACTTGACGTACTGTTAATTTATTAGTTTGCTTGGCACAGTTGTGCCAACAATTATGAGACGCCGCGGCCGAGCGCACAGCTGGGTAGAGGCCCCATGCAGCCACACGTAGTCCATCTAGTCTAAGGTCTCCTGCTATGACTGGCAAGGGTAAGACACAATTACACGTATCACCTGTCTCTCCCAAGGCCTGTTCCTGCCAAATCCAGGAACATTAATATCTCCTACCCCAGGTATCTCTTTTTAGGTCATTTATATTATGGATAATACCAGCTAATTTCTAATTTTAAATACAGGAAGGTTACCAGGGTCTAGAACGCACGAACATATACAAAGAGGAGAAATTTAAAGAGAAAAAAATTCCGTTTCTTTGCCTTGTTACCCTTGTGTATGTACAATGTATTATAAACAATAAAATCATCCTAGAATTTCCCAAATGTCTAATTATTTTGTGGATCGAACACAGTGCTGGCACTGTTCAGAATCTCACATAACTTGGAGTGACAAATAAAAACACAATAATGTGATGCTCAATCTCAACAGGAGGCAGGTGAAAAGGTAAAATCTTCCTTGAATATCTTTGAATTAACTGACCCAGAGAAACTGGTGTTGGAATTTAGTAATTGTGCAAACACTTTATTTCCTACCTGCCTAGCATGATTGAATTATGAGTTTTCAACCTTTATTTTCGTCTTACAATAATAATGTAATTGGGGAAGACCTAAATACCCAAGTCTAAGCCACTTCCCTTTCCTTAGGATCCTAGTTTCTCCTTCAGTTTTGAAGGTTTCTGTGGTGCAAATTACTTCTTCTCAGGTGCACAGTTGTCCCCTCCTGGCCCGCAGGGTTACAGTTCCCACCCCAGGTCAGCAGACAGGGCACCCACCCTGCTCTGTGCAACAAAGCAAGAGCAAGGCCACCCAGGGCAGCACTGGAGGTGGCGCCTCACAGTGCCCAGCTCGCAGCCTGTCTGTCCACCCTTGCCCCAGCTGGTGTGGATGCACCTTCAAGTGAAGTGCAGTGCTGAGCACGCCATGCGGGGCTGCTTCCGCAATGGCCCAGCCTGTAGAAAAATGGGGCGTTTCTGGTGGCCACATCGAAACTAGCTTCATCGTGAAAGCACTAAAAAGCTCTCTATGTGGGCTACCCACTTGGGACCCCTTCTGTCTCTCTCAGACAGCGTTCTTTCTCTCAATAATTATATTCTGCTCTTAACCTCTGTTGCTCCAAAAATTCATTCTTCAGTTATAGAGACACGAACTCCTACCGGACAGCTAGTAGGCTGAGAGTTTCCTTCCCGTATATCAACTGGAAATAGTCCACCGAGATCACTGGATGGATGTAAGAGTTTGCTTTTGTTTCACAGACTCTGAACTGGGACTTATTCTCTATGAAAGTCCCTAGAAAAGACAGAGTCCTTGGCGACCCACTCGGGACCCCTCTGTCTCTCTCAGACAGCTTTCTTCCTTTCTCTCAATACATACATTCTGCTCTAAAAAAAAAAAAAAAAAAAACCCTCTCCCCTTGAGAAAGGAATTGCAAACACATTTCTGTGGGACTGTAAAAAGGAAGCTAGCTGAGATCTGATTTGTGAGCTGTGCCTGGTACCTTCTCCCCATGTTAGCTATCTGGAGAGCGGGTCTGTCTTGCTAGGAGCCCAGAGACCTGTGTAAGTATTTTAGCTACTTAAGCCTTTTTGAATGTTTATTTTAAGGCACTTTGCAAGGTCCTAAGTGTATGGATTGCTACATAGGCATATGTCTTTCACAAATGTTCTTTAGACATTGGGATACTTGCATAAGAATTTCTTGTACCACAGGTATTAGTCATTCAAATCCAAATGAAAGATTACAATCTACAATTTGAGAGATTTATACGGTATTAATAAATAAATTACATACTTTGAGCAGTCCCCTGCTGCAAATTAGACAACAGCAGGTTTGTATATATTAAAATAATTTTTGTTTGGAATTTCTCAGTGTTTAATCGGAGGTCTGTTGCTTCTTGATGGATTGACTAAATCAATATAAACAGTTCTGCTGTAATTAAAATGGTAAACTTCGAATTTGTTCCCTTCATTCCATTTCCAGAAGACTTTCAAATATAACTTGTCTCTTGTTAAAAGAGTGACTTTCACACAAAAATGTTTTATAAAGTAACATTTGGTATCAAGTTACTACCCACTTGACATTTCTAGAAAAAAACACCACTAAAGCTTTCTGGTTTGGGGAGTAAGAATATCTGCAGACGTACTTTGTTCCTCCTATGAGCTGAAGACCCAATGGCTTCCAAATCTCCTCGGCAGTTTGTCCTAAACAGAAATAATCTACTCCCTCATTAAGGGCTCATTCAATTAAAATGAAATATAAATGAGAGGATTTAGCTCCAGGCTAAAGGAAAATACAGCTCCCTGCTTGTCGGGCACGTGCTTGTTTTGGAAACCTGAGCACCGAGCTCCAGCAGAGGCCAGCGGTCTCCAAGAGGACCCGTCAGCCTGCTCTTGGGCGGCAGCAGCGACTCTAACGCAGGAAAACCCAGCAATGCACAATCGGCCCTCTCGGAACCGCACAGTCTTAAGCGTCACCCTTAATACAGCAGGAGTTTAAAGCAATTCGAACACCAATGGTTAGACACTGAATGCGGTTTTTAAGCCTCTCCTCATGTCCTCTGATCTGGGTGGTCCAGAACCCACCACAGTACCACAGTACCAGTTACTGGCTGCCAGGACTCAACTTCCTGCCTGGTTCTAAAGCGACTTTACAAGCTTCCAGCTGAATGCAGGGAAAACACTCTCTATAAATGTTTTCTGTTACTGATGCAAAAGGTGGCCTTTCCTTTTCTTTCTCACTCTAAGGAATTATTTAATTAATACTGCTGTCCCTGGCAGCTTGGAGTATTCAGTCAGTTTAAATCTTTGCCGGGGTTGAACTCCAGCCACCACAGGTTCCTCTTCTCCTTCCTTCTATTCCTCTCCCTCTTCCTCTCCCTTCCTTCCAGCCTCTGAGCTTTGTTTTCCCAGGGGCTCAGTTGCAATCGCACTACTAAATTTTAGAAAAGCAACAGCAGCGTTCTTTCCGAGGAACACAATCTGCCCAGCTGCACGACTGTAGATTAATATGCTGTTTAAATATAGTATCCCCCCTTTTGGTAAATTGTAAGGGCTGCTGCCTCCTCACCGTCTGTTCCTATGGGGAAAAAGTCATATTTTGGGTCTTTGTGTCAAGATAACGAAAATTAATTTCAAAACCAACAAGGAGCGAATTGGGAGCACAGAAGGTGTGTAAATGCCAGCAGTCACTCTGTGACTTCCAGACAGAAAGAAAAACACTTGGAGAAAGTTGCCCTTGGACACACATGGGCTGGAGGGCTTTGCAGCCAGTGGAGCATGCCCAGCACCCAGGCCAGGCCTGTCCCCCTCCACCAGCACTGGAGGACCTGGGGCGCAGGCAGGGCAGAGAGGAAAAGGGGGCTCCCTTACAGCTGTCCTGGGCCCTGGCCATTCCTCCTGCCCAGATGGGTTCCTGTCATGTCAGATGCAAAGCTTAGCTCTCAACACTGACAAAGAGAAGTGTCAGAAGCTTTATTTCAAAGGGGGTTTTCATTAGTAAATTATTTAAACTTCCAGACAGCTATACTCCAGCCATATCTCTCTCTGCCCATGTGGCCACTCGCATTATGCAGCTATTTATGTGTGTGATTATCTCTTCTTTTAAATAAACGAGTGTGTGGACAAGGGATGGTTGAGCGCTGATGTGAGTCCTAGGGGCAGCGTGCCCGCTGGTTACACAGGGCAGCTGCTGTGAGCACCACAGAGCTCGGCAAGGGAAGGGTACGGGTCCCTGAAGCAGCCACCTCACGGCAGGTGGCCTGCTGCCCTGGCACTGTATGGCCCCCCAGAAGCTGAGGCTGAAGATAAAGGTCCCAAGGCTCAGCACCATTGCCTGTACTGCACCAACTTTGACTTGCAGTTCTCTCACATTTAAAATCGTATCTTCATGTGAAAATGTCGTGGTACAGTGGCATCAAGGAAAAACCCAAGAGGAGTCTCCAGGTTTGCAAAGTGGTTTTGAGGCTCTCCAGCTCAAGTTTCTGTCAATATTACGCCAATTTGGCAACCAGGAAGAGTTGCCAGCCACAGGATGGGCTGCAGAATGATGGCAGGCGCTCCTGATGGCAAGACAGACCCCAGAACCTGCAGACACAAAGCATCACACCCAGGCAACACGCATCCGTCCGTGGTCATCTACTTGTCCACCTCACTACCAGGTATGTGTCAGCTGATCAACCAGCTATTCACCTATACATCATGCATGAATTGTCACCTACGGTCATCCATTGTCATCTGTCATTTACCTATCAAAATGTACACATCAATCTATCTATATGTGTGCATCTATCTACCTGTCTCTGTCATCTCCCATCTGTATTCCTCCATCTGTCTAGCTACCTATCACATATCTGATAAAACTTGGAGACTTCTATACACAGATGCACATGGACAGAGAGGCCATTCAGACCCCTCGCCAGTCGGTCCCCACACTGTCTTCCTTCTCAGGAATAACTGAGCTCAGGTAGCACTCACATTAGGTAGCCATTTCTCACCATCTGGACCAAGGCACCTCCCTCTTTGTCCCCTGCCCCATCAACCCTGCTCCAAAGTCCTATCACCCTTGCTGGGTCTTGGTTCCTTTTGATGGTTTGTATGAGACCCATAAACTGTAAGACACAAAAAACACCACCTACTAACTCACAGTCCAGTAAGAAAAATAGCAAAATGGTTTTATTTTATAAGAAGGTAGGCAGCCAAATATGTGTTGAATGAAGGACATATAGATGGTTGTGAATTTTTTTCCTAATTTCAGAATTTCAAGCAATAAAGCCATAAGTTTCTTCCCATTTGCCATGCTATTCAAATATGCAGTTCAACCTTTCTGGGTGTTATCACTAATAAAATTAAAGAAGTCTTCTAGGTTTTCATTTCTTGGCAAAGTAAGATTGAGAGATGGTACACAGTAACTCAAAAAGGGGGAGAATAAAATCTAAGTGTTTCGCTGATTAGAAGCAAAGAAGAATGGGACCCAAAGCTCCAGAGCAGGGGTGCTGCTTACCACCAGCAGCGGGAGGAGTGCTCAGCGCTGGCTGTCCTGTGTCCCACTCCCAACAGGACCTGGAGATGTCACCGCATCTCCCAGAACAGCTAGTGCTAAGGCTGCCTTTTCAGCAGCCTCACAGAAGAATCAGCAAAACAGCCAGGAATAATGGGAATCCGAAGTACAATGCAATAGGCAGCAAAGACTTAATCAAAGAGACAGCGAAGGGAAATTGAAATAATCACAGGCAGGCAGGATAGGTAATCACAGCCGTGAAAACGGCCTCGGTCCTGTCACAGGGGATCTTCCTCGCTTACCCCAGTCAGAGGAGGAGCACAGCAGTGAGTCACGAGTCTACAGGAAGAGGGGTGTCACGGTGTTCCACATATTTTATACCGTCGGCAACATCTTCTTTATATTTGGAACTTCAATTCTTAAAATAGTTCATGGGATTGTGGATAAATGAATATTGGCAGGGAAAATTTGAAATAATAAATGAACCTATTCAAGTTTCTTGAAGTAGGCAGAGCATAATCTTTAAAAATTGAAGACCTGGGCAAATTGAGGTGAGCTTCTGAATAAAGAAGAAGGAGTTTGTAAAAACACTTAATCACCAAAGGCCTCCTCAGTTTGCTAACCGTGGATGTGCTGTCTTTTGAAGATCTTCCTTGCTCAACAACCAATTGCAGGTGAGAGCTCACAAGTATTCTCAGCAGAATTGTCTGCGGAGTATTTCATAAGAAAACTTTAAATCACTTATAGACTGATAACACCCAGAATGTAGATTTTAGTTCAAGAGCAATTTATTGACATTATTAAACATCACGGTGACTACTAAAGCTTTCACCCTAATGCCTTGCACATCAATGCTAATATGACAATATTAACAGATGGAATTCACGTCATCATTATCTGAATATAAAATTTCAAAGTGAATTATTTTTATTAAAACAACAATACCTAATAAATCAAAGTCACGTACAAGTTCAATGTGGATTTTATTATTATTTTCTTCTCCTGTACTTTATAAAAAAATAGGTTTTAAAAACATGAAAAAAGATAGGTGCTATGTTGCCGACTTCATCATACATATTTATGGAATCAGGTAGTTGTTACTGATTTTGTTAGTAGTGCAAATGACACTTGTTGGGATGACATGTCATCAGATCTACAGGGAAATCTGACCAGCTGCAGTGTTCATAGGACAGTTATTTTTTCTTTTTCTGTGATGAGTGATACTGAGGAAAGATATGCTCTGATGCATTGCATAAAGGAGATTTCCAAAGTTCAGAATGGGGAGAGAAACACTAGTTAGTAACCTGCTGCCCCAGATTTCCTCTTCGGCCAGCAGGATGGAGGATGAAGAGGGGAAAGTCCTGTCCTGCCTCAGCAGAGCCAAGTTGCGAGGGCGTCTAAAATCAAAGCTTGAGGACATCTTGTCCCCTTTAAAACAGGGCAGCAGCGGTCGCAGAGTGTGAACTGTGCTGACTTTCAGCCTGCACAGAGGAAGGCAAGTGTGATGTGACCCGGACAGGAGGACGCTGGGCGGCTCACACACCAAGTCATGCACAGATACCACCACCTCACAGCAAAGGAAATTCGCACTCAGCACACCACTGTGTTCACTCTTCTTTTCCAAAGGTGGACTGTCTACGTCTCTGAATTTTGTTTATACTTATCAGATCTTATTTTTGAAAATAGTTCTTATCAGATCTTATTTTTGAAAGTAGTTCTATTGTTATTTGTGATTCATTCTCCTGAAAGCTATTTTTTTTTGTAATAAAATACACTCGGAATATAGTGGCATCCCAGTTCATAAACTTGATTCTTTCCCCAATTCTGGTCATTAACAGAGTTGGATGAGGACTGAATTAAACTGAACAGTTAGGTTCTGTGACAACCTTATGGGGAAATTTGATCAGGTCTTGTCCAGTTTGTTTGTGAACAGAATTGTGGAAAGAATTGAGCTCCTGAACCAGAGACCACTGTATTAGCAGAACAAAAAGTATAAATTTTCAAAGGATTGAGATTTTACCACTCTCAGTGATAGCAAAGATTTTTATGTTAATAAATTCAAAAGCCTATTTTTCACACTAACCTCAAAACATAAGAAAGAAAATTTCAGAGGAATTTCAGGAAACCTCAGGAAACAGAAGTGTTTCCTTTTGGCTACTAGTTGAATTTCAGAGAGGTCAGTAGAATATAAAAGAGTTTCCAGTGATTTTCAAGGCTGTTTATTGGTCTTTGAAGGGTTAGGAATTTGTGGCGAAATGTGTAAGGGGATGAGCACATAAATTAGAGACTTTAAAAACCCCAAAATGCTTCCCACTTGTCCTGTGATAATTTGGTTTGTTTTCTGGGAAAGCAGATAAATGTCTTCCCAGAGTTTTCACAGAATTGGTTTCTTTTGCAGACGTGATAAGTCCCCAGACATGGCACCACAAGAGGCACAGATGTGACCTGTCCCCACCAGAGTCTCTGGGAGACATGGGGACAACATGCACATTCCCAATCATGTCATTACACATACATGTGCACAGAGCCATGGCTGTGACTGGAATCAGTGTGGACTCCAGGCTGGACGCTGATGAGGGTGAGGTGGACAACAGCGGCCAGCAGCTTATCATGAGATATCTGAGCTGAAATCTGAGAAAACAAAGAATTGCTAGTGGCCAACATGCATGTCACGAGCAAGAGAACAGTGGTCTTCCCCTGTAGCTTTGTAAGGGTCATTCTGCCAGGTGACAGGTGGGATCAATCTGTGGTTTGATTTACAGGCTGCAGATGCCTGCTGATGACAAGTCCTTTCCTCATATCTCCTGGCCATCTGTAGGTCTTCTTTGGAGAGGTGACTACACAGATCTTTTGCCTTTTTAAAAATGAGTTATTTGGCTTCTTGGAATTGTGTTGAGTTCTTTACACATTTTCCATATTAACCCTTGTTGGCTATATGGTTTGCAAATATTTTCTCTCATCCCACAGGCTGTCTCTTCAATCTGTCAATTGTTCCTTGTGCTGCAATGAAGCTCTTAAATTTGAAGAATCCCATTTATCTATGTTTGCATTTTGGAGGAAAAGGAGCCCTTGCATGCTGTTGGTGAGAATGTAAGTTGGAAAGGCCATTGTGGAAACAGTATGGAGTTTCCTCAGAAACTTAAAAATAGAACTGCCATATGATCTGGCAGTCCCACCCCTGGGTACACATCCAAAGGAAATAAAGGCCGCATGTTTAAGTGATGTCTCTCTCCCTATGCTCACTGAAGCAAGACAAGGAATGGTCCTTGGTGTGCATTAATGGGTGAGTGCATGGGTGTACATAATGGAATTCTATTCAGCCTTAGAAAGCGGAGGGAAGTGCCTCGCCTGTGGCAACATGGAAGACCTGGAGGATGTTATGGTAAGTGAGGGAAGCTGAGCATAGACAGGTGAGCACCATACGATTTCCCCTACGTGCAACATAGAAACCCTGAACACACGGAAGGAGGGGGAAGAAGGTGGTCAGCAGGGGAGGGAGGCGAGAGGAAGTGCGGACATACTGGCCAAGGGGAGAGGCTGCAGTCTGACAAGAGGAAGGGGCTCAAGGAGCCCTCTGCGCAACCGGTCACTACACAGGCACACGTGGGGTGCAGGCAGTGTTCCCGTCAGTGTCTACCACAGCACGTGGGGTAGTCACATGCTGATAAGCTTCTTTGCCAATTAAAATAATAGAGGGGACATTTGACACATTTTCAGGGAAGATGTGGCGGGAAGTCTGAGAAGCTCACCGGATGTGGCCGCATAGTGGTGAGGGTGGGCATGAGACGGGAGAGGGAGGAGAAGCAGGTGGGACCCACACCCAGGGTGCTCCTGAGGCCTGGGGCGAGCTTTGGCTCCTGCTCAGAGTGCGACCTGGGCCAGAGCGCTGTGGAACGAGGTCTGAGCTAATTCACCTCCATCGCACGGGGCCCCCGGGGCCCTGCTGCTGAGAAGGTATTCAGGAAGGCACGGTCAGAACCAGTGGGCAGGGCAGAGCCCGCCAGAGGGAGATGCAAAGTGTGTCTTAGTTCTGAGTATTTGCTCATTAGCTTACATGCAATTTCTCATTTTCTTTTTCTTTTTTTTTTTGCGGTACCGGAGATTGAACTCACAACCTCATATTTGCAAAGCAGGCACTTATGCCACTGCGCTAAATTCCTGGCCCAATTTCTCATTTTCTAATACACACATCAGGTGGACATCTTCAACCGTAGCATCGACGCTGTGTAAAACACGTGTTTCTGATTCACTTGTAAACATCAGAACAGCAAAGAGTTGCACAGGGTGAGCTACAGTCCCCTTGACCTGGGGCCTGGGCCCCTGGAATTGTCTTTGCAGAAGTTGAACAGAAAAAAGTACCTGGGTGGCATTAACTGGCCTAAGCATACCGTGGCAGAGCCGTGCTCCATCCTCTTTATTCTAGAGATCAGTTCCCCCACTCAGGTTTTAAAAATATCTGAGTTCTAAAGCTTATAAAACAAACCAGCACTTTACAAGAGCTATCAACCACCCCACGTATATACATTCTACTCGTAAGATCTGCACCGTAGGGCCTGGGGTGCAGCTCAAGGGCACAGCGCGTGCCTGGCAAGCGTGAGGTCCTGAGTTCAATTCCTAGTACCAAAAAAACAAAAAATCTCCCAGTGTAGTAGTGTAGGTGGTAACACTTCCACTTCAATAGATGACAAGAAATCAGGAAGCAATAAAAATATTAAATCATAATCTAGTATCATACATAAGCTCCCAGCCTATGGCTCAAGGGTCACCATTTAAACTGCTGTTAATTTGTGTATTTTCTTACTATGACTTAATTCCCTCAAATGAAAAGGAGACTGACAATATTTATTTAGTATCTCTTAAATCTAGCTGTGTTTAAATGAGTTTTCTTCAAAAAAATGTAAGAAAGAGTGGTCAATCCTTGAGGAAAATATCTTTTTGTTTGAATTTTTAAAATTATCTGAAAAATAATTTACTTCAATCAATATTATGTTGATATTTATGTTTAGCTTTTGGATTAACTTATTTTAAAGTCTATTAATAATTTCACCAAGTACTTATTAAAATATAAAGAAAAATATTTACTGTAAAACATTATTCACCCTTTTGTTTTCTTTCAACAGATTCTTTGGATGCAATGTATTTTGTTTTTGAAAACTATAAACTTTCAAATAAGTTCCACTTTTTTGGTACCAAAATATGATGCCCAAAATAAAAAATATATTCTTGTACTGTTCTAAGATATTTCTGACGTCATATGCCAATGACGCTCCCATTATAAACCAACTGTCCAGCGTTTTCCCACAAATTTCAGTAAAAAAAGACTTGGAATTCAAAAATCTGTTTCCTAAATATGGAAGAGAATTTTTTTACAGTTTTTGTCAAGGTTCTTATTTCTGTTATGGAAACCAAGAGACATTTGATAACTCTAACTTTGCAAACATGACACTATGTTCTGCTTATTTGAGTGAACATGTATGTGTGTGTGTTTATTATTTTTAAATGTCTAATAAAACAGGACTCAAACTACTATGCTCTTCAAAATTACACCAACTAAACAGAATTAATTTGTTTATTTTAAAAAATCTTTTTTGCTTCTGATTTTTATAGATAACAACTGAAACTTCCTAAATATTTTATTCCCATTAAATTAAAATCTAATCTATTTTCAAATCGCTACTTTTTATCTACACTAGACACAAACACACACAGATACAAACACACAATCTCTACAGAAGCATACACACAAACAGTGCATTTCTCGCCCTTTTCCTTTTTGAAGAAGTATCTACCTTCCTCCTCTGTCTTGACAAACTTTCTGATGGAACATAGGACACACTCTCTCTGGTACTCTGGGCTGTGGTGACAGATGGGTGACCTTGCAGGGTCTCTGCTTCCTCATCATGGATTGTCTCCACACTAGTGTCACAGACAGTGCTGTTCTACGTTTGTGCATAGGAATCTGCACTGCCCCCACCAAAGTGACAGGGTGGCAGGGCTGACACCATGTTCACGTAATTTTGACATTTTCACTTACATTTGTCAAATTCATTGTATTTAAAATGTTTCCTTGTTGGTTGGTTGGTTGGTACTGGGAATTGAACTCACGACCTTGCACTTGCCAGGCAGGTGCCATGCCACTGAGCTACATTCCCCAGCCCTTCCCCTAGCTATTTAAAGGAATATGTGCGTTGGAAATTCTCACATATTTAAAAGCGTGACTCTGGTCTGATGAATAAGTTATCAGGAACGCATATTCCACAGAATATTTTCCTGCATTTCAGTGTCTATCCATCAGCCAGGCGGCTATGGTGGACGAAAAATCAGCCCAGAATCCTGTCCCTGACTTGAACAGGCATCACCAGGGACAGTTACCACACAGCGACAGAAACGCCCTCAGGACGAGGTGTGTAAAAGGGTTCCAAGCTGGGGAGAACTGCACCTGTGTCGAAGGCATCCCATGGGCCCCTTGCCTGCACCCAACCTGCGGCTCCCGGGCTTGGCTGCCGAGTCAATGAGGGAAGGGTGGGGACTGCGGGTGAGGGTCAGGGGTGGGGTCAGGGTTAGGGTCAGGACGCTGTCCGTGAGCCGGAGCATGTCAAGAAATAAAGTGACACAAGAAGAAACAGAGAAAACGCAGGCTTTGTAGGATTCTACAGACATTTGAGGAAATAGCTGAGGATTAATTTCATTTTGGCTCTGTTATTAAGCTCTGTATCAAATACATCTTTAGGAAAGCCCCATATCCTCTGTTTGCAAATCACCCCTCCTCTGTGCCCAACGACATTTATAAACACTTCTCATAATTATAAATTCACATTACACATTTCAATTAGAAACTAACTCTGTGGTTTTTCCAGGGTTATCTGTGCTTTCCCCCTAGAGGTGCAGGACAGGTTTCAAGAGGAGGTCCGCACCTGGTCACTTAGCTGACAGTACGTGAAGGTATCCGTCTTGATACAAGGAGCAAAGAATCTCTGTAAGTGGTTTTTCAAGAAAATCATATGACAAAAACATTATCTCATGAAGAATAAGTTGGCAGCAGAAGTATTCAGAACAAATCAAAGCCAAGATAGGTCCAGAAACAGCTGAGACAGACAAGGAGTTTTCCAGGCAGAAGGAATTGAGGTTATGGAGGCCAGGACGGGAGATCCACCTAGGGGAGGGAAAGGGCACTGGGGAGGGACGGCGATGAGAGCTTCTGACTATGTATTAGATAAATAAAAAGGAATGAAGAGCCAACAGAAGGTTGAAAAGAACTGAGTGTGAGACAGACAGGAGGAGGTTTAGTGCAGAAGGACTAATGCACTCAACTCAAGTTCCTGTGTTTTACCATGAAAAATTCTAGAAATCCATGAACGAGGTGAATCCAGTAATCTAGCTTTGGGGATCCTCAGCACAAAGGATAAAGTCAGAAGGATGCTAGAAGGTGGTAGGGTCCACAAGGCCTGGAAGGAACTGCACGAAGAGGGTTTTGGAGGTAAATTCCAAGTTTGCCCTGGGGACCAAGAGAAAGGCATTTCCAAGTGACTTTAGAAGTATAAATAGGAAGACTTGAAGGTACTCAGGGCCCTCCCATGATGGATTTCTCTTAATCAGTCATTGGCACACAGTTTTCACTCTTTCCTGACAATCTCATTTAACCCAAATAGTTCACAACACTTGGGGGAAAAGAAAGAATAGATTCAGAATTAGAGACAGTTACTTAGAGGAACATACAATCTACATGAAGGGACAAAATTAACACAAATAGTAAATAGAAAAATTAATTTAAAACTAGGTGTGATATCGGTCAATATGCACGTGAAGATATGCTCAGTATCAGTAACCATCCGGAAAGTGTAAAGGAGACAGTAATGCACCCCCATCTGCTACCCATCGGCAAGGTCACCCTCACGGGGGCAGGGGAAGAAGGAAAAAAGAAAGAAGAAGGAGAAAAAATAATGAGTGGAAAAACAAGGAATCTGAGCTGAGGACGCTCATCACACATCTTGTCAAAAAAGTGCCGTGACAACTGTCTGAATATAAATTCATCTGTCTGAAAAATGTTCAGACTTTTCCCATGACCTACGTGTAAACTGAGGCTCTTCTAATTCTTCCTCTGCTGAGGGTCCACGAAGACTGTGAAATGCGACTGACCATTTCAGGCTCTAAAAATACAGAGTTCATCACAAATAACCGTTGTCCAAAATAGATGGCTCAGTTTTGTTTGCTTAGTAAGATTACTATCCTGTCCAGTCAGCGACGATTCTGAGGCTTACTCCTGCCCTGTCCAGGGCTGTGTGCGCTCTCACTCCCCGGGTGCGCTGCCCCTGGTGCCCTGCCTGATGCTGTGGGGTTTACCCTGACTGCACTACTTGGTCTCTCGAAGGAAGTCTGTTGCTATGGACTTTTCCTCCACACTGTATCTGATGCAATTTATGCAACGCCTTCTCTAGAAACGTGCATGACTCACAGTAAAGTTTCAGATGACTGAATTGTTTTAAAAGCTAATTGTTTCCCAAGTTGTGTCAATTTAGACTGCCATCAGGAGCACATAAAATTTCAGGCTGAATGTTGTATTTTAAACCCTTGCCATTGCTGCAGGTACACGTATTCACCAGTCTGAGCTAGGGGTTTGAGTGGTATTTTGAGGTTTTAATTTGCACAGTTCTGGCTGCTGCTGACATTTGAGTACCGCTATGTTACATGTGATTATTGCTGTTGTTTCCTCTTTTTAATGTATCAATTGGCAGCACTGCATATTTTTCTATTGAATTTTTATTTTTCTTAAAGTTATTACTGATAAATTTTGTACTAATAAATGTTCCATTATTGTTAAATTTGAACTGTCTATTTCTGGTGTATTCTGTCTTCATCTTTTTTTTTTTTACCTTATGATTACAACTTCTTAAGTATAGTATTAATAATATTTTTCTACTATGATACCATTGATGATTATTGTACATTTAAAAAATTCTTACGGCAGAAACAGATACATTATGTTCAGCTTACTGTTTTGAAGCTTCTTTTCATAGTTTAGTCTTTCATTTCTCTGGAGTTATTCTGAGTGGTTTGAAATGGGTGTATTTTATTTCAGTGGAATAACACTGCACTGCACTGTCATGCACTAAAGCTCGCCCCTTTTTCCATTCACCTGTGAAACCATGTCACACATGGATTCTGTAAATGCCTTGATAAAATTATTTGTTCTTGGTTTAATAACATGGCCTTTTGCTAATTTTATGATCTTTTTTGTCTAAATATTTTCATTTTGTTGTTCTTCTTCATAGTTATCTTAGTGTTGATGCATTATTCTTTGACAAATTTTTTTAATCAGATTGTCAGGGTCCAATAAAACTTTCTCTGATTATTCTGTGGGATGCCATTGCATCTATAGGGTTAAGGGAAACAGCATTTTTAATACTTGCTGCTGCTGGCAGTAGCCATTATTCTGCTTAATTTCTTTCACTAATAATATGTTGAATATCATTTATAATATATAAAATACTGGTTTTATAAAACGATTTTAATGTTTATTCCTAGTATCTTTAGATTTCATTGCCTCTTTAAATGCTTTCAAAATTAGTTAAAAATTGCTGCTGAAGAACAGAATTACAATAGATAACAGTTCCTAGACTGCTAAATTCAATCACATTTTTAATAATTTGTGCACATTATCTTTTTAATTTTCTTACCTAAAAATTTACCTTAATACGTGATAGTTTTATTTCTTCTTTTATAATTTAGAGATTCTTCATTTGTTTTTAAATATTCTGATTTCTCTATGATGAAACTCCAGTACAAATATCTTAGGAAAATAATGGAAGACATTTTTTATTCTGATTTGAAAGAAAGAATCATGTTTTTACATGAAAAGTAATGTTTCCTGTAAAGTTTTGTTAGATATAATTTTAGGTATGCTTTATATAGCGAAACTGATATAATTTATCACATCAAGAAAGCTCCCTTCTGTTCCTGCTTTGTTAAATGTCTTTATCCTGAATGAGTGTAAAATTTACCACATTTCCTGCTTCTACTGAGTCACGTGACTTTTCCTTGAGACATTTTTAGACTGTGAATGTGGTAAATGTAAAGGGTTCCCTAATGTCAAACTCCTTTGCATTCTTGGGATAAATTTGACTTTACACCCAAAATTATCTCAAATACCATTGCATTTGTTTTGTGGACAACTTCTTTGAGATGTTTGTACCTATATTCAGAATTGAGAGTGGTTTAGGGTTTTTCTTTTCCCATATGACCCTGTCTATTTTGGTGTCAGAATTATCTTAGCTCCAGACATTGGTATTTATCGTTTTCAATTCTTTTGAAGTGTTTTGTTTTCTTTTGTTTTGTTATAAAATTACAGCTATGCACCTTCTACACTGGGTGGCATTTTCCTGGGAAGCCATCTCATCTGGGGCACTATTGGTGGAAGAGTATCCGAGGATTGCTTCTTCTCTCCATCAGGGACAGTGTGCCCCTCAGAGAACCAGGGCCAGTATCTGGAACAATGGGTGGACAGTGGCGCTGTTGGGCATCCTGAAATGTCCCCAAGTAGCCAGCCCACAATTGTCAATCATGACAAGTTTGTGAAATCCCCAACTGCGGATATTAGAGAACTGTGACTGAATACTTTAGGAAAGGAACAGTTTTCTGAAAATTCGTGCTTGTTAACTTAATTTACTTTAAAACAGATTGATAGACAATTTCATGGTTTTCTTCTAATCTTATACTTCAAACAATATTTAGCAAACCTGAAGGATAAAGATATGCCAACACTAACTTAAGCTGTCAGTGAGAACAATCTTTAATCCAGTTTATCATGACTGCTGATTGAGGTTAAAGCAAAATGGCTTGAAGAATATATTCATGTTCCAGAGAAACACCTGAAGATAAGGATTCACAATTCAACAACACTGTGATGTGTTTTCATATGCGTATGTTCTTACCCCATAGAACGCTTATGGGTGGAGTGTGAGTTATCAAAACTCTGCATGAAAGTAACCTGAAAAGTATTTGATGCTTGTCTGAATCAATTATAACACAAAATTACAGTTTAAGCCAAATAAATATTTTCATTATTTCATGGTTATTTCTAGTTAGTGAGTGGGCTTTTCAAATGACACTTGAAGTTGTCTATAAATCATGATTTAAAGATTAAGCCAAAAGATAATAAATCCAAAGGACTGTATTTCCTACAAAGTAGGTTTTAAATTTCTATCGTTTTACATATACCAACACAATATTTTTAAAAGTAATAAATTGAAACAGTTGGAATATGAAAATGAATCAGCCTCAATCTACTAAATATAGACTATTTTGTTTATGAAAATGGAGTTCCTCATAGTAAACCTCTTGTTAATATAAAACAGTAACTTGAAAGTCAAAGGAGAAACTGTCTTTTAGGATCACATTCACCATTTCTTCAGGGGTCTGAGGGCTTCAGAAGAAGGCAGATGTGACCCTAGCGAGACTGACACTTCCAGCTTGCTGCATCACCAAAAGGGACAGCACCCTTGATGGGGACCAGTGGGTGCAGATGGCCCACCACTTTTGGGCCGCACCGCTCTTCCCTTCCTGACCTGCAGAAGAGGCTCCTGCTTAGGCAAGCCGACTCTGCTATCAGGCACCTTCCTCGGCAAGTAACTGGAGGCTAAACTTGAGGTTTTCTGGTTAAACACAACCCTTGACAGAAAATGGGCCCAGAAAGGGCCTAATCCTCAATAACGACTCCAACAATTACAAAGGAAAGGACCTTGGCTGGTACTCACTGGGCGCTGCCCCTGAAGAGGGGTGAATCAGAGGTAACTGTGGTGAGTTTGCGGTGAACTGGGGTCCTGAGTCGTGATTGCACGGCGGGCTGCCAGTCCATCACGGTCCGCGCTCATCTAGAAAGAAAGTCTTTCTAGCCAGCACGTTATGAATGACTGCTGGTCTCTGCATGAGATTACTCAGAATTCCTGAAAGCGAGGACTTCCTAAACCGTATGTCTGTCACTAGAGCTATTTCTACCCTTAATTGCTAAGTGACCCAGGCAGCCTGGTGCTGGAGGTGTGACCTTGCCTCAACATGTCCTGGGAGTGGGGGGAGCCCGCTGAAAAATGCCTGTGAACACCGGGGAAAGATTGTGGGGCTGCTTCATCATGACCTGGTTTTACTTTTAATAGAAAGTGAGCAATCCTGGTCACACATCCTGTAGAAGAAGATTCCCTCAAATTGATCCCATTATTACAGTTCTTCTCCTGGGTATCCTCTTGGGCTTTTCTTGGTCCAAGATATTTCACTATTCTTTCAGTCAGTATTACAGTGATAAATTCAGTTATAAAATTCCTAATGGAACCTCATTATACTATGTGATACACAATGTTTGTGATATTTAGAAACGTACAAGTTTAGAAAGAAAAGTATTTTCCCACACAGATATGAAGTTGGCAGGTCCTTGATCATACAACTAATGAACACTGTCTATCTTGGCAGGTATTAATTCTACATAGCACAGAGACTCTGTACACAGGTAAGATACACTTTACACCGTGTTGTTGGCAAATACACTGCTATGATAGCAACACAACTCAAATAGATGTAAATCATTTTAATTTAGCTAAAAATCTTGCATAAACTAATGGTTCATGATGAGTAAACATATTTTTATTTCATATAGAATAAAGTACATTAGTCACAATGTAAAGAAAAATGTTTTGCAGCCCTTAAGGTTTGGATTGTGTGTTTTTTGCATGGTAAAAGTTATCTGTTATGGTTCAAATGTAAAGCGGTCCCCCAAAGTCTCCCGTATTTAGGTGACGGGCTCATGCGAGCCACGCTCAATGGTGGAGTCCTGGTGGATGGACAGTGGCTGAAGGCCAGGGGGTCCTGGGGGGGGAGAGGGGGTTACTCGGGGTGGACGGGAAGGAGGGTTCTTGTCCCCAGCTCTTCCTTTTCCTCCCAACTTCCTGGCCCCCACCCTGACACTGTGCTCTTTCTGCTGAGAGCCCGCTGACTGTGAAGGAACCGTGAGCCATAACAAACTTCTCCTTCAATTGTTCTAGTGATGGGAAAACAGCTAATGCACCAACTATGGGTAATAAAGTAGCGCATAAATCACAAGAAACAGCTACAGGTAAAGCATTTAATTTATGTGGAAGTTAATAAACTAAGCTTTCTTTGAGGATCACAGTCACCCCGCTAATGAAAGATAAGTAATGAATAACTTACACATGGGTTTAAATGCTCATACATTTGCCCTTGTAAAAAAAATGTGAAAGGGAAATTCTGTATTATGAGTTATACTCACTGAATTTCAAGTACCTATATCTGAAAGAAAAGATAAAGTTTTAAAGAACATGAAGTTGTGCTTTTTCTGCATTATTGAAATTCTATATTTCTTCAGTAATTCATTTAATTAAATCTTAAAACTTTAATTTTAAAGTAGCCTGAATAGCTTTGTATACAATATACACTTGGACATAGTTAATATGGAGCCATTCCGGTAGAGGCTTACATATGTATTTTGAATCCACCAAAAGCAAAAGCGATGAGATTATTTAAACTATGTTGTGAGAGCATAAAATATTGATTTATGTATTTCTCTAACAGTCATGGGATTGAAACCTATAGCTGCCTTGCTAAGGAAACTACAAAAACTTTGCACCCATTGTTTCTAATTACTGAGACTGGCCAATAAGCTCTTTTGATACAGATTTTGAGGTTCCGAAGTTATATTTTAGGACTCCACATTTTCACAGAGATCCCAGAGAATACTGAAAAATACAGCTAGCTTATGAAGTGCATTTTGAAAAGATTATTGAAGGCAGAACGAGAAGGACCAGCAGAGCAAGAGGCATTCTATCTGGATCCAGGTAGAGAAAGATATTATGTGAAATTGTACATTGATGATTCTTTTAAAATAAAGCTTTGCATTTAATTATGACAACTCCTATGTGTTCCTATGAGTGCTATGCATATGTCATTTACTGAAGTGTGTGGCCAGGTGACAGCTATTTGTCACCAGTCACTAGGGGGCTGAGACGAGTGACATGCTTGTGCACTGCTTCACACTACTAGACCTTGCAGTCATAAAAGTGAATAGAAAGCTCCATATCCACATCCACCAATCTCACCTACAGTCAAGTTCTCCCACAAGGAGAATAAGAATGAACATTAATACATAAGCAGATGTTAAAGTTTAAAAATTATGGCCCTTAAAGAAATATTCATTCAACAATTTTTTTAAAAAGACATTGACTCAATTTGAATTAACTGACTAGATTCTCAAGCCATGTAAAATGCCAATGTGGAATCACACTTACAATTACCTCTAATATATTGTAAGTCCTGAAGTGGCTTTGCTGGACTGTCTAGATGGCCAATACGAATGATAAAAGCCTTATTATTAACTGTAACTTCACATACTGTGTGAATGCCCCATGAGGAGCACCCCTGGACGACCAAATATGATTCTCAGGGCAATTAAATGGCTTAAAATGTTCACATACCACACTTCTTCTCAATTTGTTTGTGAAAGGTGACAAATAACATTCTGGAGAATTCTCCGGGCCCTTTGTGAAAACATGGAGTCCCAAACACAACTCTGGTTTTACAGCAGCCATGCCCAGTCTTTCTGTCACCACCGCCTAGTTTTCTGGAACACACTTTTTCCATGAAGGGCTGGGGTGACCGTTTGGGAATGTGTCAAGTGAATTACATTTATTGTTCCCTTTATTTTTATTATTTCTATTATTTTCACCACCTCCTTCCCTGCATGTGCAGCTGAGCGCTGGTGTCCAGCTTCTGTGACAGTCTGATGCCACTGCTGCCGAGACAGGAGACAGAGCTCAGGCGGGAACAACAGTGACAGTGCAGAGGACGCGGACTGTGACGGCAGCCAAGGCTTCGCTCATGAGCTCCCTGCTTCTGCCTGCAGCCAGCTCCCGTGGAAGCCAAGGCTGCTCTAGTGTGAGGTCCCCCCGATCCAGAACTGCAGGGTTGGAAGGTCAGACCACCCAGCAACAGGGGCGGAGTGCTGGGATGTTGTAAAAGCTCCCCATTTTGCATCAAACACACCCTGAAGTTAAGAAACAGCACCAAGGGTAAGACAAACATGGCACAAAGACTTTTTTCTCTACCATCTGCCAACTGAAAAGAAGTGAGCACCATTTTCTTTCTCCAATTTCTAAACATAATTCCCCCCTGCATTCTTACGTGTACCCCGTTCTAACAAGCGACAATGAACAACCATTGCTTTGCACTGCAACTGAGATAAACAAACAATAACCACATTATGTGTTCCCCAGCTTCAAGGCGTCATGGTGTCAGGAATTATTTTTAAACCAACAATTACCAATTACAACATGGTGTGGTAAGTGTTATAACAGAAGTACCACTAACAACATTTAAATAAAGGAAGCTAGTGTTTTGAAAAGGTGTTATTTCCATTTGTAATTCTAAAGTAATTTTTTTTTTTTTTGGATTGAGGCTGTTAGGTTCTAGATTGGCACTAGATGTACTGCAGAGAATTGGGGTAGCTGACATGGCTCATTGATTTCAAAGACTGAATTTAATCATGTGGGGTAACAAAATAGGTTGTAAGGTAGCCTTGCGTCCATCCATAATTGACTTTTCTTATACAAAATCCTATGTTTACATAATAAATATATTTCATGTATTTGAAAGTTCTATACAGTTTGAATGAAGGACATGTCATAGCACAAAGCGAGACCAAGTACAAACCCTTAATTTGTATTCATATGAATTAGTGTATCTAAATGTATTTTTTGCAGTACTCAAAAATATTGATTTGAGGACATTAAAACAAGTTGTGTCCCCAGCCCGTTGCATGTTCTGGTTTGAGATAAGTACTAAGTTGCCCATGCCGGGCGTGGCTTTGAGACACTCCTGCACCATCCTTCTGGAGAGCTGTGAGTACGGGACGTGGCACAGTGTCTGAGCAGGTAAACCAGGGAAACCATCCTTCCTTATGAACCATAGCAAACCATATGAATGCTGCAGAAATATGCAGATGAACCAGAGGACAGAAATGGTTCCATAATAATTACTGCAACAGAGAATTTTCATCCTGGGCTTTAAGTTCTGATTTTCTCTTTTGTTTTGGGAATTGATAAAATTGTAGACACTGATCACTTCAGAAATTCAGTGAATGCTTATTTGAAAACCTCTGATTGAAATAATAAATACAAAAGTACTTCTCTTTAACAATCTTATCATTAAGAATTGCCCTGTATCATTTTTCTGGGTTTCCCGTCAGTTCTCCAAAGGAAAAACAAGCTTAGCATCTCTGGCTTTCAGACAGGCCTAACCTAAGAAGCACTGATGTACCCAGAAATAGCAGCGGGAATCTCGGGAGCCCCCAGCTCACTGCACCGGGGCCCTGTGGTGACCCCAAGACAGGGCCTATCTAGGTCTGAGGCAGAAGTTTCCAAAAACCATGTAAGGTATTTGTGAAACACCGTAATTGGGAAAAGGGGCCTTAAATGAATTTCATTTTAAAAGCAAGGTCATTTAACATTATGGCTCAAGCTGCAAATGTGGCCATTATGTACTGCAAATATGCATGAATAAAAAATAAAAACGGGAAAATAAAATTAGAAAGACAGCTTTTAGGGACCTATTTTACATTCAGATAATATTTTTTAAATATTTATTTATTTATTTAACTTCATTGGTACAATTTAGGTATCCAGATACACAGATAGTATGTGACTCCTTTTTTAATGTGCACATAAGCTTTAGTTGACATAAAAATCATTAATTGATAAACAAAATCAAGGTCCTAAGTTATTGCTTCTTTCTGCATTTTAGGATTTTCACTATTCCTTGTGTCACTGACACCCAAGTGACTGATTTCACTGGCTGTTTGGTGACAAACTGCTCCGCACTGTCCTCTGTCAGCTCTCTTCCTAACTCCGTGGCAGGAGGACAGCAGCTTGAGACTGGCCAGGCAGGGAGAATGCACACCACAGAAACTGGGAGACACTGTAAGTCAGCACCTTCCCCGAGGTGTGCAGCCTTTGTGAGAGCTCTGTGCCCTCCAGCTCACTGCTGGAAGCCCCTCAGGTGACGCTGTGAATGCAGCTCTGAGACCCTGCGTGGTGTCACCCGCGCCCTGGAACAGGCTGTCACATGACCCTGCTGTCACTGTCACATGACCCTGCTGAGTGCAGGGAGCCCATCAGCGTCTGTCCAAGGCCGGCAAGGGCCACCTTCACCCCTGCCAGACACAGTGGCCCAGCTCCCAGCCCAAAAAACTAGCCAGGTGTCCCTGTGAGGGAAGCCTTCGTGGAGTCATCTCCTACACTAAGGTACCTAACACTTCTCCAGCCGCACTGATCTCCAGGGAAACTGCTTTTTTAAAGAACAGACTCTTACGTATTCCTATAATCAAACAAACAAACAAACAACAACAACAAGCAGCCATTACATAAATGTAATTATATCAACTATAAACATACAATTTATATATATAAAATTATATATATAAATATATTATAGAATGAATGCAGAAAATTACAGGCATAAAAGTGAGATGTGAGTGGACAATTGACGTCAGCCTCACCACCCACCATATGACGCTGCTGCTACTGCAGCAAAACTGGGTAAAAACTAAGAGCAAATACTTGGGGAAGAAGAGAGTGGGCACATGGGACAACCTGGCCTGCTGGGACCTGCGTGCTCTTGCCCCAGCCCTCGCACTGCTGTCATCGCCGGGGTGGGGGGATCTCGCCGGGGTGGGGTCATCCACACCAGGGCTCCTGGCCCGAGGACCACAGTCCCCTCCACATGGCTCTCACTTCGCCCTCACAGTCTGTGCCCCACTCAGCAGAGGGCAGTGGCCCCTTGGACCGCCTGGACCTGCTCCGACTGCCAGCGCTGCCAAAGCAGTCAGACCCAGTTTGCAAAAGTATAGGAAACACGGGGGACAATCTTCTAACTCAAAGCAGGAGAAACATTCAGCTGAGACTACTGCCAGGTAAGCCAGAAATCCATACCTAAGATGCATAATAAATCATCAAGGGTCCTAACAGTAAGGGAGTTCTGGTAGTTACATGGGAACAGCCCTCCTGACAAACACAAGCCCTGCTGTGAGGCCGCAAAGCCACAGCAAGGCGCTCTGCCTGTCAGACAACTGACCTAAGGTGCTAATTCAGGAATCCCAGGGTCCACCTGGAACTCTTCACCCACACAGAAACCCCCATGCTAATAATACATGGAGAATGGCAGGGATCAAAGCAGCAGCAGAGAAGAGAGAGTGTAGGGTGCCCTACAGATCCACTTTGGACAGCCAAGTAAACACAAACACAGTCACCATTTTCAGAAATTCCTTTTCCTTTCTGTCTGCACTCCCTCCATCATTTCAGGGGAGAAACATACATCAGAGCAGAGATCAATGCTTTTGTCAACTTTTCTAAAGTGTTTTATGTGAGAATATGGTTGTGACATCAGTGCGCTGGTGGAAGATTAAAAATAATCTTGTAAAGATCTTCACATGAAAGAAAAATGCACCGAAGAGTTACATTATGTTTATATTGCTAGAGTCAAAATTAACCAAAAACGTAAGGAAAAGAATTGCCCCAGTGGGGGTTCCTTCTTTATCAGTCCAGCATCCCTTCCCCTTTCCTATAAGGGCTCACTGTGCTTAACTTAAGCCTCAGAAGCAAGCTGATAGGACCAGTGCATGCTAAAGGGTCGCTAGTACAACTGAGGGTACTGTCAGCCCTTGCAATGTGGAAGTGAGAATGGATACAACTGGGGCCTCTGAGGGCAAGTATTTCAGTCATTTTCTTGAAGTACAATTTCTGCTTCTCTCTCCTTAGTAAGATGTTATTTTTCTCATAATTGTGTGATGTCAACAGATGGTACTAGTCACGAAGTTGAGAAGAAAAAAATCTGTAGTATTCATTTGATATTATGGAGCACCGAGAATTTAGCTCCTAAGACCCAAGGAGGATCTCTGGGATGGCTTCCGTGTCTTTAGGATGGATACACCTTCCTAAAACGTAACATTCTGTTTGCATCGGTTGTGATCAGTTTGATCACTTTTTCCACCGAGTGTCCTTTATATGCTTAATGTAGAGTCAGTGTATGCAATAGATTAGAAAATTAGGGTCAATAAAAGTCTGCCTGTTTGATGCACCCAAAGGAGTTTTAATTTTTGAAATATTTCTAACTGTCTAAATCAAATGGAAGCTGATACACCTGGTCCACATTCACCTATTTCAAACTGCAATTAGTGAATTTTTATGACCAATGAGCACATCTTCCATGGGAACCGACAAGGAAGGCACAGGACGGCTAAAAGGGTTAAGGGGGTGGGCAGTCGATACTGAAGACAGCAGAGCTTACAGAATCAGCCACACTATGGTTCAGCCAGAAATATTCCCACAGTTAATTTAGAAACTCTTCACATGAATAGAAATTCTGATGGCTTCTTAAGCGAGGCAGTGTTCTGAGTTCTGAAACAGTAATCAGCTATTCAAGGGCGGAATCCATGTGAATCCGTCTTTCAGGTTTTGTGAGTTACCATGGAGTTTTTAAGAATAATAGACCTAATTAGATTTAGTGACTCAATAAATAAATGAAGCTTTTTTATAAGTCATCAGTAATTTTCCCCTGTTTTAAAGTACAAGTGAAGAAAGCAGCGCTTTCATGCAGAAAATATATCTTGTGCTCTTGACAGCTGTCTGAAAAATGCATGTCCTTTAGTCAAAGAAAGTAGATAATTTACTGACTTCTCATTAATTCAACAAAGTGACAAGAATATTTTTAGAAAAATATAAAGAGCTGCCCTCTGCTTCCTTAGGTCTTGTGAGAATTATAAAATCAAAAATTAGAGACTTCTGAAATCTCGAATCTTAATTGCATGGTTTCACAGAGGCGATCAAGCTACACTATGCCGCATATATCGCAGCGATGGAAGATCACTTTACCTGCAGGAGCAGAGCTGGGCTGTCCTTCGTTTTAATACAGATTTTCAGTGTTATATGACAATTTGGAGAGAAACTGAAAATTTTCTTGGTTTCTATGACAGCACTTCCAAGTATGTTCTGTTCAACACTAGTTACCATGAAATACTGATTGTTATGTATTTTTAAGAGGATTCTGAGGTTATGAATTCTGAAACAGCTCAGTGAAAATGCAGCAGGCTTGTTTGTGCCAGGATTCCTTTCTCAGGACCATGCTGCTCAACACGCACAGGGTAAGCACCCTCAGCACGGCCTACTTGCTTCACCTCTGAGCATGATCACAGGCTAGCCAGCCTCCAGCTGCACGGCTGTGGCGTCCTGGCCCAGGCACTGTTACTGCACCCCTTTCCTACAGTGCAATTTCAGCAGGCTCCTTCAGTTCCCAACCTGCCCTATAGATTCCCATCTAGTTTCAACCTAGCAGCCATCTGGTCTACCTTATTTCAAACCCACACAAATAGTTCCAGCTCACTAAATACCCAAATTCTAACAGCCAACTTATCCTGGACATCTCCCTGCAGGGAAACATGGCTTTTGTTTCTTATTTCTAGAATGTTCTTCTCCCCGATATCCACAGTTAAACACCTTACCTTTTACAAACCTGCTAAAATACCAACGTCATGATGAGGCAATTTACCTCCTTAGAATTAGGACTTCCCCCACACCCCATGTTACCTTTTCCTGTTTTAGAAAAATAACACGTAGTCTCCTCTATGATGTTAAAACCTACCCGTGTACATTTTACTCATTGTTATAATTTAGGGACTGTAACTTGGGAGGCCTCAGATGGTGTTAACTTATGCAGAAATTCCATTGAAGTTACTTTTCGTAGCCACACAGCTTGTCTTTGACCATATAGTTTTAACACATATTAGGTTTCTCTCGGTCAGTTCACAAAATAATATGATTTGCACGGCAATTCTCCAAAGACAGTCAGTTCAAGTACTAAACTTGTCCCTCCTACGGGGGAGCCGGCTAGCAGCGCCTTCCTGACAAATGTTGGAGAAGTACCTCCACTTTGCAATGCCTGTCAAGTGGCTTGTCCTCTTAACTCTGTGGGACTAAAGGGTTGATTCGAGCTGACTCTGAGGGCTTCACCCCTTTATCGAGCGTCAGATCCTGAAAGAGAAGGTGCAGCAGAAGGACGGAGCGGGTGCAGTACGACGAGCTGGATGGCTGGGAGACAGGGCAGGCCGTTTCCGGGTCTCTGGGGTTTGTTTCATTTCGCTCTTCGCTCTGTCTACGGGCCTCGTTTCTTCCTCCCAGGGATCTGAGAAACAGGTGCATATTTAGGACAAAGAAACAAACCCGGAAGAGAGGGGTGAGAAGCCCTAGGGCACAGCGCAAATCTGGGACTCGCAAAAGCATGAGTGACCCACAGCGGGCAGCACCCTTCACACAGACATGGTCCACGCCACACCGCTGCTTTCACAGGTGGAAACTCTCCGGTCCTACACGCTCACGTCGTGCCGTCGCTAGCGCTCAGTCAGACTGCAGTCACGTGAGGGAGCGCGTTGCGCTTTGCACCTCTGCATCGCTGCTGGAGACCTTTCTGCATCAGTGCTGTCTGCTTTGATTGCACCAAGTGTGTTTATAATTGTGGATGTGCACGCTCACCCCTGCCACATCACCCATCGCCTTCCCTTGCCTGGGGCCACTTGTCTATTGATTCCTTCTGCTTCCAGTCATTTCTTCACTTCAAATCTGTCTTCCATCACATGCACTTTGCTTTTCTTATAAAGAGGAACAGAATATATTTCCAAGGCCTCAAAAATATCTATTGTAGACAGATTAAGCAGTGTGGACAAATATTCTTGCATTGATGCTACATACAAATATTTTAAATACATACAGAAAACCGGGATTATCAGAATTAGAAAACTAATTATAAAGATGCCTGAGATAAAGATTTCTTAAATATTTTAAATTAAATGAAGCAACGGTTGATAAGTATTGCGTACTTACTGTGTTTTATGTATATTAACAGGTGATCCGTACTCAGAACTTACTAAGGATCACTCCAAGCCAAGTTTACTCACCTAAAGCCAGTCTGCACAGGGCTCTCTACCTCACCATTTTGGTTACTCACTCAGCTGGTTTGTTTTGTCATGAAAAAGACAGACGGTGGTTGGCGCCAGAAAGCTAGGCGTTTAGACCCAAAACAGGGCAGTCTTTACTTCACCACCCAGAGCATGGCTTTGCCAAACCGTTTAAATCGTCTGAGTGCCAGGTTTTCTGAATTTCTTTTTCTCTGTGAATGGTGAGAACCGAGGTTTGTTCCTGAAGCTGACCAACATTTACCGCCTAAATCTACAGTTGGACTGCAGCATAGAGCGAGGCCACTGAAGTCCGTCTGTGATGGGGCTGCTGAGAGGTGAGACTTTATTGGTGATGAGTCTGTGAAGCCCCACCCTGACACGTGATGATGGCGGCCACCGGGAAACGGAACCCATAGCTTCGGAGCAGGTGGGGACCTAGCTTGGCCCCACCTCAATCTCAGCACCACGCTCCTGGATCTCCAGAACCATGAGTGAAATAAACTTCCCTCATCCACCAGTTATCTGCTTCCCCAGATTCTATCACAGGAGCATGGAATCCGCTGAGACACCTCATCTGTGAGGGGACAAGGTGACCACACTCTGAGATGCCCTGTGAAGCTGCCTAGGTGTGTCCACACAACATCCATAAAAGTGAAAACACTTACTAATTTTTATAGTAAGACATGGTGCCTTAGGAAGGAAACACCGCGTGGAATTAAAGCTAATTTTATGGACCTTCATAGATCTAGGAACAAATAAATGCATCATGACCTCAACTAGAGGATAAGCATGTTAAAGCAGAGATGACGTATGTGTTTACGACATAGAGAAGGGAGATTTAAAGTGAGATCAGCTGGCAACTTGAGAATGATCTCTTTGTGTTTATAAACAAGACGCACATTTAAAACAATCATTGTATCTGGAATGCCAGTGAGACTGATGGACACTTGATGAATATATATATTTCTGTTTATCCTGGAGGCTTAGGTGACAGTTAACAAAGCTCTTTTTAGCTAACCCTGTGCACTGTTATTAAACTTAGAATTGGAGGAGCTCTGCCTCCTCTCCTGGCATTTGAGCAGAGTTGACTTTCTCACTTCCACACCCCAGGGGTACAGCCCAAGGCTCTGACAGGGGTCACAGACAGAAGATTCTCAGGCCCTGTCCTCCAGGAGCCACAGAGGGGCAGATTTCCTGGCATTTGTGTGCATTTTCATTGAGGAACAGACTCAGCTCACTATGGAAGGAAAGGGTGGTAGCAAAGGAAATAGAGGGTCTGTAAGGTCATGCACATTATTATTCTAATAAACTGAAAAGAATCATAGAAGTTGATTTTACCATGTGCCTTCATCAGAAATAACTCAGAACTTAAACTGTAAAAATCCAAAGACTTCATGGCATGCTGTCAACATACCCCTCGAATGACTGGAGCTGATTATGTAAGAGCGTCCTTCCCTCATTCGCAAGCACGGTTAAAAATACCAGTGACTGAGGCACTGGCAAACTAATGCTGCAGATTCTGTACAGAATTCTGGCCCTTTACAAATTGCCGTTTTACTTTATGTCATTTTGTACTTCTGATGTTATTGCATGGAAAAGAATTGACCAGACATCCCCGGTTCTCCAGAGGGTAAAGGCAAGCTCAATTAGCCATCGATTGGAAATGTTGGAGCAGATAAACTTGTCTTCAAAAAATTTTCAAGAATCAATCAAAAAGAGAGGCTGCTTGTGTTCTAAGAATAATTTAAGGACCAAGAGCCATTACTTCTCATTTGCTTGCAAAGAGGCGGCATAGCAGCAAGGAGACAATCACAGCTACAAAACACTTCAACTGAGTTTGTATCAGTTCCTTCGCTATCTGTAGCCTTGTCAGACATCTTTAACTTTTTCTCTGTGGTTCAATTAGCTTTCACACATTCAAGCATTCTTAGGGATAAAATAATAATCCAGGTAGTGATAAACACATTGTACCTATAACATATTAAAAAAATAATTACATGATTACACACCAAGGCATATGCTAGGTGCATTATATCCATTCTGTCCTGAGGTTGCTGTTTCATTATTTCCTCTAAAGTTTAAACCAATGCTTTCTCCCCCTGCCAGTTGGGATATTGCTGTTAAATGTCTTAATTTTGACAAAGCTTAATATACATAATAGTACTTCAGCTCTGTATTTGGCCTTTACATGATTTTAGTTCCATGAGGAGGAATCGGAAATCCTCGTCTTACTTAGACGCTAACAAGCCAACTGCATTTTGTTAGCAGCACATTAGGACATCAGCCATGACACTCTTATTGCACATGATGCATTTAGCTAAACCCAGTTAAAATTAGGAGGGTGGCAGATCCAAATTATAGAAGGAAGATGTAACAATGGAAATAGCAACTTCCCACTTCACAAGATGCATCTGCCCTCCAGACTGCCCTGCGAGTGTAAAAGACGAATGCTTTAAATGTTGTAAAATAATGGAGAATTACGTGCTTTGCTTACACAGAAATGATTAGGCGATAGAACGTGGACAAAGTTTCAAAATGTCATCATTTTCTACAGCTGAATGTGCAAAGGAAACCAAACCAGCCAAAGGAGAACACTTAGGTCAGCTGAGAAAAACACCTTGTTCTGCAGTGGACTTCCAGTCAAACATAAGAGACAAGCAACTTTCAAATGTAGGCGAGATGCGAGTGTCGTGGTTAGAAAAGAGATCCTGTGAGCACAAAGGTCTTTACTCACTAGGATGTAATAAAAGAAAATGCAAAACACAAAACTTAATTTCCGTCCACAGTCTTATATACTGATTAATATGAGTGTGATCCAAATTGGTCCAACTTTCATAAAAAGAAAACAATGACCTGCACCCTTCCTGCTTCCCCTGAGGTACTTTCGTCACAGTTTCTTTTTCTGCCTCCATGAGCCCCTCCCTTGCCTATTAACCTCCAGCGTGGCCCCTTGTCAAAGGCTTACGTGGAAAGGACAGCACCTCGATTTCTCTTGTCTATCATGCAGGAAATAGCATCGGAGACTGCAGAAGACTGCTTAAGGTGCAGCGCCCTGCCTGATCCTGCAGGGTTCTCCTTGATTAAACAACCCTCCCCACCAGCCACCGTCCAGAAGTCTACACATTCTTGCTTTCAGTACTCTACCAGTCCCAGGTGCAGCAGGTCCGCGTCCGTTCATTTGTTAACTGACTGATCTTGTCTTACCCTGGCTTAAAAATGTCCAGCAGCTCTTCATTCTATTATGCACCATGCAGCCAGTGCGGGTCACCTTCCCCCTGGGTGCCTCTGCACACCTGGCCCCGCTCATTCTCTGAAATCTCAGCAGCTGACTCACATGACCAGCCCACACTCCGCTGTTCTCTCTGGCAATCTCCACCAAGGTTCATCCCCTTATGCATTTCTATATAGTGGCCTTTGAAGCCAAGGATATCCTGTCGACTGGAACACTACTATTCACCCTTCAAAATCCATCCTGAATTTCACCATGCATGTGTTGGGTTATCCAGTTCATTCATTTCCTACACCTCTGTTCCTACCCTGGTATGTTGGTTCTCATGAGATTGTGCGTGTGTGATTCTCTTAGTGGCATCTATCCCAATGATGTGAACAACAATCATACTAGTTAATGTTCTATGGGAATATTTAAGAAATTGCAATTTTCAAATGAAGAAACATTTCACATAAGGAATTACAACAGTGTCTCAGTTTACTGAGACTTTATGATTACTTACTGTGTTTTATGATTTGGGGAAAGATGACTGCATGTATGCTTGTGTGAGGAAGGTGGCTGTGTTCATGCTTGTTATCCAATGCAGAATTTACAAGATGGTAGCAAAATTTTGTCAAGTGCTTCTGTTTGTGAGCTGTTTGCCAACAGAAGCGCTCATGAACCAGGGAAGTGCTGTGTTAAATATCAGAATGTTGATGCTCTTCTGCAATGACTTCCCTCTTTGCTGTATCATAAGTAAGATGACATCAGTTGACCATACCTAGATTGAATGGGGACAAGTTACCAGTCATCTATTTAGGAGCCACATTATAAAATTATCTGCCTGTTGTATGTACATTCGTATGTATGTATGTATACATCTATCTATCTATCTATCTATCTATCTATCTATCATCTATCCATTCACCCAGGTAGTAATCAAGATGATCTCAGGGAAATTATAACTCTCATATCTAAAGACTCCAATCCAAGTGCCCTCTTCAAAGCTGCAGTGTCTACAGAGCACCTGGCTTATGCTGCAGAGTGCGTGGGCTCTTCTGAGTCACCTCCGCCCAGTGTGCCCAGACCTTGGGGCGATGAGGACTTGTATCTTTTTCTAGGCAACTAGAATCTACTGTTTTGGTTTTCTTGGAAGAAGATGATGTATCTATCTACAATTTTAACTTAATCTAGCTTAAAAATCTCTCTCAAGTAATCTGGAGTTTTATCTCTCTCAAACAAATAGAATGAAGTCCCATTAAAAAGCTACTTTTTTTGAGTCAGGGCTCAATATGCAGTTCAGGCTGTCCTTGAACACATTTGTAGTCCATGGCAATCTGAGATAGTTACTTGATTTGGGATTTTATTTTTAAGTATACTATGATCAACATTGAATACCAATAAATTTGTAATATAGATGTGTACCACGTTTTCTATGGCATATACATTTGTTACTTCTTTAAAATTTATAAATCTAATTGTAATTTAATGCTCAAAAATGCAGAAATAGAGGCCGGGGATTTATCTCAGCGGCATAAGTGCCTGCCTGGCAAGCTCGAGGTCATGAGTTCCATCTCCAGTACAAAAAAAAAAGCAGAAATAACAATATTATTCAGTTTCACATAAAGTTAACCTAAAAGTACTTCTATGTTAAAATGCTATGCAATTGAAGAAGAATGCCCCACTTCATTATCTGAAGAACAATACAGGAGGAGAACTTCACTTCAGACTTTAATCCTATTTCTGATCCTTTCCTTCGTTTACTACAGGAGCTGGGAAATACCAGTCTTTTGGTCCTGTCTGTAAAATGCCAAAACACTTGTATACAAAACACAAATATGTAAATGCCACAAGCAAATGTGTATTAAAACAGAGAGAAGCTGTATTAACACAGCTAGAACAAAAAAGATTCAAGTGTCCTCAGCTATTACCGCAAATATTACCATCATTTTTATCTTCATCAACTTCGCAAACAATTCTTGAAAGATGCTGTATGTAAATTCAATGTAACAATTCACATATGGGCTGCATTACAAACCTAATAACCTGTAATAAAAAAATTTTTTTAAACTGTGACATCTATCACCTTATCCTTGGGCAACACAATAGGAACAATAAATGTTAGTGACTTTGATTGCTATTTATCAGTGATAACTGTACTGCATGAAGTAATAAATACAAAGCTTATGTGACTGTACACTTAAAAACACCAAAGTACTTAAATTGTTATGAATAAATAGCCTGCTGTATGAATAAACAGAAAGCTTGCAGGATTATGTCACTTAAATATACTGCAAAGTACTTAAATAGCCATGAAAAAGTAACAGGAAAAAAATGTTATTTAATTCCAACACTGAGTCTGAAAAAACCAGTGGTACTGATTTGTAATTTTTTAAAATCAAATCAAAAGAGAGTTAATAATTTTCCAACTACAGAAACTCCAGAACAAGGTAAAACCTTAGTTCTAGCTACCAAAGTAAAAGCCCTACATTTGAGGAAGTTAAATGAATCTATCACTAAAATGCATGATAGTACAGGTTTCCGTCCTCTGCTGTGAGATGTCTGTTCAAAATGCACGGTGAGAGCTTCGCCCTGACACCTGACACAGCCGAGCAGAGTGGCCACATCAGGATCAGGCTGCCGGCCTGAGGCAGAGGCCCCCGTCTGCACAGGCCTCCTCGTCCTCCTGGCTCTAATTTTTCTCCAATGCTACATTAAGACCTCAGATAAACTAAAATCTAGGTTCTGTTCTTGTTCTTATAATCTACAGCACTATAGTTCAAAAGTCAAAAACCAGTCGGAGATGGAGACAGTCTGCTTGAAAACGGAACTGAATGATGCCAAGAACCTAGAGAACACGTGAGAGGGAATAAATATTATTTCCACATAAACATCCTAAAAATGGTTCCCACATCGACTCCTCCTCATTCAGTGCTGAACGTGAATTACCTCTCGCGTTACAAAGCAGTCAATCTTAGCGACCCTGTAGCAGAAACAGAATCACCTTAAGGGAGGAACACTTAGCTGAGGTCTCCTTTCCGGCACTGTAAGAATTTAAATTTCCCTATTCCTAATCTTTTGGAATGAAAGCAGGCACACAGGTGCTACTTGCCATAATTATTATGAAACTAAAGAAGGAAAGGAAGGAAGATTTATTTATATCCAACATAATTTCTTGGGTCTTAAATCAGAAATGTTTTTAGCATTACTCTGCTTATCACACAACCTAAGACTATAATTTCTAACTGCAAATCCATGCACAAAAATGCATCATACTATTCTTATTTCCTCACACATGACAGAAAATATTTTTTAATTTCTATAATTACATTTCACAAATATCATCAATTTTATGCCCTGTTTCCTCTAAAAATAAAATGAGCCCTAGTCTTATAAATGAAAAGAGACAATTCAAAAATAATTGCCTTTTCTGGCTGATTTCTTTACAGGCAGAAATGCTCAGGAAACTCTTGTTATCTCAGGCATTCTACTATGTGAGCATTTACAACATTTTTCCATTACATTACTTCATAGAGAGCCAACATCATGCATTTTAGGGGTAATAAATAGCTAATGGTAATCAATATTTATTATAAAGTGGCAGCCAGCAGGTGAAAAAAAATTCTTAAGGAACTTTAAAAAACGCTGAGAGGAGATGAGAGCAGTGGCATTTGTCTTCAGCTATTTTCAGACTATGTGCGCGAAGAAGTAAAGAGATTAAACTCAGCTCCCAGAGGCAGAAAGAGGACCAGACATGAGGAAGTTACAGGGCTGGAGACGCTGGCTTAGGAACACCGGGGATGTTATCCCCTAAGAGAGTCATAGCACCCTAACAAGAGCCACGAGGTCCACAGAAACAAGCTGACGCTCTTTCCAGAGCCCTGAATACGGAAGCCCTGCTTTGGGCAGTGATTTAGCTCCTGTGATGGCCGCACGGCCGTTCGCTGTTCTCCTAGCTCAGCCGAGAGCGCCATGGAGCCCGCAGCTGCGCCTGGTCCTCTCCACCAGTCCATCTCCTGAACGCGGCCGGACATGTGGGACAAACGTGAAGCCACATGCTCACTTGTGCCCTGACAGGAGGGACTGGCACAGCACTGGAGGGGCATCTACCGTCCTTCCGGTTAGCTCACCGGAGGACTAGCTCTCAGAAATTAAAAATCCTTTGACTTTCCTTAGTAATTTGATCCTATAGTTTCATACTCTTTTCAAAGATGCCTTAAGGAAGCCAGGACAGTGGGCATCACCTGAATTTTCCAGGATAGAAATATAAACGAATAAAGAGACATTAATTCTTTGACAACTCAGTGCTTTGCAGAACATCTTTAAGTGTTGCTTGATTACTCCGGTCACAACTGGAGTAACTTGGGACAGGACCTTATCTTATTCACTCAGTTCTAAAAACTAGCACCAGACTGGAAGTATCATAAATAGTGCTCAGTAAAGTTAACCTAGTCAACGTTTGGAACTATTTCAGCAGTATACATTGAGTTTACTTGTGGAGAAGCATTTGCATGCACAGAAGTCGTACCTTCTCCATCTGTGGTCCTAGAGCCCCGTGTAGCACATACATTATGCATAGCCCCTTCAGAACTGACACGGAATCGTAGCTACCTTGGGGACTTCTATGAGTCTCTGCAGGTTTTATTCCTGCCCAGTGTGGTGAGCGCTCAGAAAGTCCTACCGTGAAGCGTGACCCTGACTGCACGTCCTCTCTACATGTATGAGTTACACCTGCCGCACTGCAGCGTGGCTCCCTGCATGTGTCTGCATGGAACACTGTGCCTGGCGACGGACCTCTCCTCCCTGCAGCCCTCCCCTCCCTCGCCACAGTCTCCCGATCTGTCCAGACACCCAAGTGCCATTGGACACTGAGCAGGAAAAGCACCTTTCTTACCCCCAGGCCCTGGAGCTCATGCATCTTTGGTGGCTAGTTGGTTGATATGCATCTATGTATTAGTTCTTCACCCAGAATGTGCTGTTTTTACTGTTTTTCTGCGTTCTGTTTATTAATTTCTGGGGATTGAACCCAGGATCTTTCCATTGAACTACATCCACAACATATATGTATTTTAAAAATTATTGTAAAAAATATATTTTTTAAATGTATTTTGAAACAAAGTTTTCCTAAGTCACTAAATTCCCTAGGTTGGCTCTAAGTTGCAGTCCTCCTGTCTCAGCCTCCCAGAGTACTGGGATTACAGACCTGTACCATTATGCTTATGTCACCCAGAGACCCAAAAGGGAGCCTGAGGGTCCCTGCAAGGTGAGCTATCCCTTCTGCTGAGATCAGCCCAGTCACCTGCTGCTTTCCCAGAGACACTGAGTCCAACACACTTATCTGGCAGAACACATCTTCCCCAAAGTCTACTTGTTCCTAAAGTAAAAGTTAAGCCCCAAACAAGAAAATGATTCCAAGTGAAGCAGCCTAAAGTGAGATGCTTTAGATCTTCCTTTCTGAGCCTGGTTTTATTGTTACAGCTATCATTCCACAGTTTCCGTGTTTAGCATACCAGTCAGCACTTAGCTACAGTACTAACAGGCTCCCCTTGATTATTTCCAATATGTATATCTGGGGTCCAGACCTAGTTTTAGCTTTGGCAGAAAGAAGATTCCACATCACACTGTACACATCATTAGGTGCTGAAGGAGAGCGATCATCACAGGAAATGATTTAGAGAAAAATAATCCGAAAGCCAGTTCAATACGCACAACGCTTCAGGAAAAGACCCTCGTCAGCATTTCGCCACATAACAAATAAACATTAGCAAAGGCTCTTAAATTTTTTTAAATTGCAGCAGAACTCTGCTTCTGGAAAACTGAAGATCGACCTCAGAGACCTGCGTGTAAGACAAAGCTCCAAAGGAAATGCCCTTGGTCCAGCTCTGCAACTCAGGACACAGGGCCAGGCCAGGTGGCTTCTCCACCTCTGACTCTTGCTCAGGAAAGTATGATGTGGGAAAGCATAGTGCTGGGCTGCCTCCCCAAGACGCTGTGTGCCATGGAGTGTTGTGACCACGCTGTGACCGCATAACCTTCCTCACAATTAATACAAGTTTATCAGTGTAAACCTGGGGCTTAGAAAAAAGAGAAAGTATTTAGACAGAAGACTCAAGCCAACAGTGGCCATCAGACAGTCTCTGGAGAATGAGTGTCTTTTCCTCCAGCAGAAGATGTTCATCACAGCTATTGAGGAGCTGACATGGCCAGGGCAGGGGGTTCCCACCCCAACCTAAGGTCACTTCCAGCTCCCAAGAAAAGCAAGGTGCACATGATAAAGGTCATGGGTGTGATCAAGCGGTCCCAGGGGCTCACCGTGCACAGGAAGCCCTGACACTTCAAGGGTTCCACGCTGATTTCAATTTTTCATAGGATTTGTGCAAATATCAGGAACAAATATCCAGTCATTAATTTCGGTTTATACAAATTAAAGTAAATATCTGCTAAATATCATTTGGGGAGACTATAGATTATTTGAATAGGAGAGAAAAAACACATGCAGAACATACTCCTTCTCACTCCTTGCTGCAAGTGGTCCTGTCAGGCTGCCCTGCCACTGTCCCCAGTGGGTGTGCTGAATGGTCCAGTTGCCACTGCACTTAGAACACAAGCCAGAGAATGTCGGTGCCAGAAGCAGAAGGTCCAAAACCGATACTTTTGAGAAACTGGAGACTAAGAAGGTTCCAAGCTAGAACACAAAAGAGCCTAGCAAGATACTTTTCCTGTAGATACCAGCACAAAGACTGAGTCTGAACAAAATGTGTCACATCCCAAGAAGAGGTGACGGTGACCCAAGCAGGGACCTAGAAAGGGCACATGTCCCCGGACACCTCAGGGCTCCTTTGATGTACCGTGTGACTGAGACGGTAGACAAGAGCTGGATGGTAAGCACTATGCCAATCCAGGGTCAGAATCAAACGATATATTGTTTGCTGTAATATGTGGGAAAGGGCCAGGGGTTTAGCTCAGCAGCATAAGCACCTGCCTGGCAAGCTCAAAGTCCTGAGTTCAATCCCCGGCCCCAAAACAAAAAGAAAAACATAATAAGCTGGAAAACACACGAGCAGATATTGTTCATGGAGCTTAGAGGAGTCCAAGATGGGCCAGTCAGGCGGGGCTTAAATATTCCTTCCTCTATTCTCAGACTGCCTCTATCAGATTAAAATAATATTATTTACTAGGAAAAGTCTGCTTGAATAAAGAAGAGTAGTATGGTGGACACCTACCCCTTTCAGACTTGAAACGGAACTGCTGTACAGTTGTAGGTAACAGCTTTCCACACAGAAGGGTCAGGAGTTGGCTGAGTATCAGTGGTAGGCCAGCAAACCATGATGATGCTTCTGTTGTTAATTTACAAATATTTAGGCTACTTCCTCTATAGTTGTAACTATCTTTTCTCTTACATACCTTCACTATGTCTCTATATACTTATTTCTCCTATATACATGCTTTACTAATTTAGTGCAGGGATATTAATAAAATGCAAACACTGTCACCCTTCAAAAGGACTGCAATGAAATTTATAAAATGAGTTCATACTACTCCCATAACATTATATAGTGTTTTGGGTCAGCTCTTTGCACACATAAACGTTGATGCATTTCAAACTCTTCAAAATGAGTTATAGCAGCTCCGAAAAACCCTAATCATTTATACATAGCTGCAAAACAAATACATCCTACTCTGAAATTCATTTCCAACTACCCCCACCACCCTAAACAAGCTGGACGGTATTTCAGTTGCACACGGCTGTGGAGTAAGCCCTGTCCCCACGCCCAGCCTGCCCTCGTGCGAGACCAGTATCACTGCAGAAGTAACTGACGTGGTAGGTGCACTGCATGTCACTTTGCTCCCCATCGCTTTATTAACTATGAGCTTGCAAGCTGCTCTAGCAGGCCTGTGCTTACGGATGTGAGGGGTGCACTGCTGGTCAGATGTGAAAATAAAGGAAATCCAGGGGCACCTGGGTACCGTCTGCAGAGTGAGACGCAGCCGTCAGTGCCAACTTTCTCTCTTATTCTGCCACTCAGCAGCTGTCTCCTGACCTGCCACTGCCCAGGGCAAGGGCAGGGTGTGCTCATGGTCTGACACCTCGCCATCAATAGCCATGTCCAGTCCTCCTCAAACTGGAGGGCGTCCATTAATCCCGCACGCACCCTTAAACATTGTGTATTACCCCAACCTTTCCTTTTGTATGGCACTCATGGCAGTTTCCCCTCTAGGGAGAGATTTGTAACTAACTCATGACACAGCTCCTTCAGGAAGCCTCGAGTAAGAGCGTAAACTGATCTGGACTGTAGAGACTGAAAACCAGCTCTGCTCCTCGAAACAAGCCAGGAAGGGTTCCGCCAGGGTGACATTTACTGAAAACACGGGGCCGCCCTCCATAGCCTGCTTGTGTGGCTCGCACCAGGGCGTGGGCAGAAAGTCCTACCAGCAAGAGGAAGCGGCTGTGCACCAGCGCTGGGGGACACATGCGTGACACGCTGCGAAGGCCGGCTCCTCTTCCTGGGCTCGTCTGTTGTCTTTTGCACATTCTCCCAGCTCTGGTGATCAGACAGACAGCGCCACACTTGGCTCGACAGGCCACACTCCCGGAAGCCGCTCTCCTGCAAGTACATCCAAGCCACACTCCTTCTCAGCATGCAGACCTGAGCTCTCAGGACACACCCGTCCCAGTGAGGCAGAGGGGCAGCTTCAAAGTGACCCCACCTGAAAGCCAAGGTGCTCAATCCAAACTGGCACAGCCTAATGGAGACTGAGAAGAAGCAACTGGGCCTGAGGCAAGACCTTAAAAATAAGTAGGCAGCCCAGCCAGGGGCACAAGGCACTAACAGAACTGGCTAGTGGCCACTGTGCACCCACTAAGCAATTCACGTACTACTGCGGCCCCAAGACATGCACCACCACAGGTCCTGCTCCATTCAGGGCTTCTGTGCTGCCCAGGAGGTGGCAGTGAGATGGGCATTCCTCTGACAGCCATGCTCAGCCTGCCTGCCTTGGAGGACTCGGGCTGAATAGCGGTCACCTGGTTTCCACACAGCCTATTCTAAATGCCTCCATTGATGTGGCTCTGCGAGAAACATGTTCTTCCAAAAGTCATCACCTGGGATTTATTTTCATCCTGTAAGTAGGGCTCTCACATGCAAGAAACCCACCTTCACACGTCAGCACAGAGCTGCCAGGTAAGTGCCAGAGATGCGCTGAGCTCAAGGGTCCCTCCTGCCTGAGCCAGACGCACACTGGGGGCCTTCAGCCGGCAGGCAGGGCGAGGTCAGGCCACACTGACTGTGTCATCACTGTTGACTCCTCTGCAGTAGCTGAGGAAGCAGAGAGGGGAGGAGAGGAGCCGGGTCCTGGCCACCGTGAAGATCTCAGTGACCGCAGCGCCTCAGTCCTACAGACTGTCCTCACATCCCCAAACATTATGGATGTACCGTGTTGCAAGGAACGAATCTAACTGTGCTTTTCACGTGGTTTAACTGGCAAATCTGATCACTTCAAATATCCTTCCTGAAGGTGGCCTCAGATACCTTCCTTGGTGAAAATTAAGCAGCTAGAGAAATAAATGAGTTCATTCAGACCACGAAGTGCCACATTGCCCTTGGGGGTGTCACGGTCAACACACCAGGACACCCACAAGGATTTCCCCTTCTGAATACATTTGAAACATTTCCGCTGTTTTATTTGATTGTTTCTCTCGTGGTCATTTCCAACTTTCAGGGACTGCTGATCTCAAATGGTACTAAAAGTACATCTTTCGATGAGGCTGTCTGAGTCACTCACATTCTTTAAGCTGAATTTGAGGCACAAGTTCAAATGACCAACTAGAAACCCAATAAATAATAAATAAAGAGGAAAATAAAATGTGGGTAATAGGAAGTAGAGAGGGAGCCGCTCTCCAAAGGAAGAGGACAAGCAATGGAGGGAAGAGAGGGAAGCAGGGGACGGCAGAGGGTAGAAAAAGGGACTGAGATGTGTTACAGGCTCCTACCAACCCACGCCAAGAATGGGGGAGCATGTCCAGCAAATGTTTACTAATAAAAAAGAAAAAAGAATCATTTGCCCTTAACAATGTGGAATTCTACAAATTCAATGTGGAATATAAAAATAATTTTTCTCATGGTAGAAACTTCTAGAAGGTGATATTAGGATTATTTATAAACCTTTTAATAGTGTAAAAAGTAAAATTATTAACCTTCACTTACAAATTATTTCTCTACAAAAAAGACAGTGTTTACTTTAATATTCCTTCTATGACCATATCCGAAGAGTTAAAATATTAATGTTTGGATGTTAAAAGATAATACATACTAAAATTTATTTAAGACTCCCCTAGTACCACTCCGCTTCTCACACGCACTTAGTCACTGAGCCCTTGCAGTACTGATTTCATCTGGCACCCACTTTGCAGAGATGGGCAAACCCAGTGACCTAGAGCTCACTATTTTTATCACGCATTTGCAGTACATAATGATTACCCACCAAGTGGACAGATAACCTGCAAAAGGGAGAAAAAAACTCTATAACTCAGAGAAGTAGTATCTATTATATATAAAGAGCTCAAAAATATTAGGTCCCCAAAGTAAAAAATCCAATGAAAACATGAGCAACAGAAATGAACAGATGCTTATCATAAGAAAAAGTACAAATGGCTAATGAACGCATGGAAAATGTTTACCATCTCAGGCCATTACAGAAATGCAAATTAAAACAACACTGAGATTCCATCTTAAACCAGAAAGAATAGCCATCATCAAGATATAACAATAACAAATTCTAGAGAAGTTGAGATTAACAAAGGAAACCTGCATTGATAGTGGGAGCAAACTGATACAACCACTACAGAAATCAGTAACAATTAAGTGCGACTTCCAAACACTCGAGTTGGGGGACTTTCACAGTAAGACTCACTTTATTGGATAAGGAATGTTATCCTAGAAGAGAACTTGTTCAGAAATCGTGGATTTACTACCTGGAGATTTCACAAGAAACTAACCCTAGACATTCCATTCATCCCAGCTGCCACTCTTCCGGTATCTTCCCAAATGGCAGTTCACTGTCCCCCAGTGCCACGTGTTAGGAGGTGCAGATTAGGGAGCTGCACCCTGCTTGGCAGGCAGCAATGCTGTGAGGCGCACAGCAGGGCCACCCTCTCCCACAGGGACCCCTGAGCACACAGGACCCAGGACCAGCCGCGTCTGTTCCCAAACAGGAGCTGCCAGTGGAATCAGGAACCATGTCCATTCAATCAGGAACCATGTCCATTCAATCAGGAACCATTCAATCACCACAATTACTGAGTTTAGAAATGCAGTCATCTTGTCACACTAACTTGAGAGGTCTGAACAAGCGGAAGAGGTTGGCATGGTAAAACTGAACATGCTGAGGGCTTTGGAGCAAAACATTCTGTGATGGCAACTGTGTGGCTTGAGCCCTGTGGACAGGGAATGTCCTAACCATGGACCCCACAGCACTGGCAGTGTGACTTCAGTGGAAAGGGCTGGTGTGCGTATCTGCAAAGCCTTGGTCTTCTCCTGAGGGTCCTGGGGCACTAGGAGGTGCCCTGGGCTCTCCTGAGCATAAGAGTCAAATGAGCAAGGGGCACCTGCAGGAGAGTCCCGGGCTGTACATATCAGCCTGGAGCTATTCCTGCCGCACAGCTCTCCCCAGATCACTTCACAGCAGGGTGTGGGGGTGTCAGGGAGAGCATAGATGAGCCAAGACCACAAATGCAAGAGGCACAGCATAGAACAAGTCTGGGCGAGGACCATGGGCTACAGTGGGACAGGGCAGCCTGGCCCATCAGGAGCCCTGCTCTCTTATTCAGCTCTTCCCTAGTTCCTGTGATCTGGGCACAAGTAAACCAGGAGTCTGGGACCTATACACTCAAAGATACCTTGAGGTTCAAAAATCTTATTAATCTTTCTCTTCTTTGCCATCATCGTGGTCTGATGAGAAATAATTTGGGGGACAGTTTTTAAAACTTAGGAATCACTGTAGACATGTTTCTCATAGTCATTCAAAAAATCAAAGCAGGTTCAGAGGCTGCTGCTGTGGTGTGGCGAATTTTCACCTTTTTCTCCCTGCATGTGCAGAGGCAGCCCGTGGAAAGGAGACTGGTGTACACACAACTTCTCGTGTTCAGCTTAACACGTTACCATGGCAACCCCTCCATGCAAAAAGCATGGGATGGCACCCTAAATCCAGTTGGCCATTTAAAGATAATGCAAGTTTAAGCTCTGGCCAATTTTCCAACCTTGGCGAGGGTGCAGCCAGGGATAAGCATCTGTTTCTGTGGGACATATGACATTTCTGAGTTCAGTGGCTGATAATTTAGAATTCTGACGGTGTGGAGTTACCCCCTCACATGCCGCCTTCCATTTTCCAGGTACACACGATGCTGTATGTGAGTGCTCTGCCCACGTGTTTGCTACACAGGCTGATATCCATCGCAGCTTCACAAGAACAATGCAAAAAATGTGGCAGTGTGCAACTTCCCTGCCTTTTGATTAACAAGTCTGGGACTGTTTCCCTATATATATTACTTAGGTCTTCATGCAAAATCATCCTCACACTTACTGGCCACGTGTAGTCAGGCCCCAGGCCCCTGGCATATTGGCTGTGTGTGTCTCCTTGTGGTTTTCTAGAACCCTGTGGTGAACAGACTGGGAAGGTGACCCCCGTGCACCCCAGCTGCTGACACTCGTGCCCTTGGTTGATCGCTCACCTCTCCCGTGTGAATGCGAGAGTCTGTGGGTGGCCCTGCGGACAAGGAAAGACAGCAGCTGTCACCACGCCCCCCCGCTCTCCACAGCTCTCTGCACCTCATGGCTTTCTGCCTTCGTGGAGTCCCGCACACGGCAAAGAACCCCAGATGACCTCTAGGAACTGGGGTTGAGCCCCAGCCGAGACGCAGCACAAACCTGCAGTCCTGCAGCCCCGGCATGGAGTTCTGCCGGCTGTCTCAGCAGCCCAGCCCTCCTGGCCTGGCCTTCCATCACACTACATCTCTGGCAGCACCTGAATGCACCTCTGAGCAGGGGCCTGGCCCTGCTGCGCAGAGCCCTGGACCCACAGAGTCCACTGGTGTCCTTTCAGGCTGCCCAAGAGCTCAGGAAGCACACCAGGCGGAAGGCCGCCCACCGGCCCTTCCCACCCCTCTTCCCGGCTCTGGCCGCCACTGCCCAGTGGCGCCTGGCCCCCAGGGAGGCCAAACACAGGAGCAGCGGGCAGCGTAAAGTTGCCTTGCAGCACAGGCCTTCTGTTTTCTGCCTCTCTGGTCTGGGGACCAAGACTGCGTGACCTCCAGGAATACCGCCGCGCTCTTCTGCTGACTGCAAGGCTGCGATGAATTACACCAAAGCGCTATGTTATGTACTTGTTTCTTCTCCTAGTATCTGTTCTTAAAATATAAATGTAAGAGAACCCACTTCACAGAAGAAGTGAGAGTCCCTTCACCCTGCCACACAATACTTCCGTAGTATTTTTATACCACCTCTCTGTAAAAGGCTTCTTACTGTCTGTCCATCATAAAAATTGAAAGCAAAACACCTTTGGTGGGGACAGAAATCACAGCCAGAAGTTCAGCTCTGCTCTTCTCACACCTGCAGGTCAAAGATGCCTCAACCAGCCTGACAAGTCCCTTCCACTCCTCCCAGGGTGACGCCACCACAGAGTGCTGGAAATACATGTTTCTAACTGCAGTTGTAAAAGAAAGAGGCTGATGAGTTCTTCTTTGCTCCATAAGCCTCTTATGTAATTCTTTTAAATTAAAAAGCTGAGAGATAAAATAGTCATGAAGATCAAAATGACAATTGTAGGTTGACATATCTGCTGAACAAGCTCTAATATTAAATTATGTCACCTGAAAATGAAAAGGCCCCAGAAATCTCACTCTGTGTAAAAACAGTCATGAAAAATGAACACAAGCAAATCAAATAAGCACAGTGAGATAGGGACTTGCACAAGAGGTTTCAAAGCAGGACTGACTGACCCATTCATTGATATGCTATGTATTGAACCCGAGGCCCTTGTACTGAACATCATACCCAGTCCTTTGTTAGTTTAATTTTAATTCTGAGATGCGTTTAATTTGTTAGATCACTCAGGTTGGCTCAGACTTATTCTGATCCTCCTGCCTCAGCCTCCCGCCATGCTGAGATTACGGGTGTTTGCCACCATTCACTGCTTAGAGCTGGTTACTTTGATAACTCCTGTTTTAAGTAGGTAGCAAATATGTCATTACCGATACCCTCCTCGGGTCATCTGTAATCTTGAGCTGTTTCAGCTACACGTTTACAACACCTTAATCTGACTCACTAAAAATACTGCGCGGAATCAACTGTATGATTCAACACAAGCTGAAAACACTGATTTGCTGGAGAAGTGAATGCCTGAGAAAAAAGGCGGATGGTTCTGGAGCTGTGCAGGTTTCTGGAGCTCGCTAGCCCTTTCAGATCCGTAGTGTGAGGACCCGAAAACAGCACCGGCACACCAGAACGCACTTCGTGAAGCTTCTCACTGAGGCTTCCCACCCTGTGGGGAGCATCTATCAGACAAGGGTGCTGCTGCAGAACCTGGGAAGGAGGGGGCTGGGTGATACCACACGCATGGCTGAGAGCCCTGAGGTCACCCAGACACAGGAGACAGAGCCCCCACCGCAACCCGCCCCAGACGCCAGAGGCCAGAAAGCTACAGGCTGCCGGGAGGAACCCAGGGCAGAGTCCCTAGCCGGCAGCACTGGCTGAAGAGCTGGGCTCTGACTATGACTGGCGGGGCCCCTAGAGCCCCTGGGTTGCACCCTGGGCGCCAGGAAGTTTGTCTGGAACCCAGTGACAGGAAGCCACGAAGTGCTTTCTTTCCCACCCCAGAGGCACGCTTAGAATTTCATCTGGAGGCCATCACAGTAACAGAAGAGCACAAGAAGGACACTGCAGTGAGACTCTGACCTCCTGGCTCTGTGAGCAAGGAAGGAATCGGGGTCTAAAATACACAGGGTCAGCAGGGCCCCGGGGCAGGGGCTGATTTGCGGCCCCCTGGACAAGCAGCTTTCAGGAGATGTAGGTGAGCTGTGCAGGAGGAGGGTGCCAGTGTCCACCCAGCACCAATGTCCACAGGTTTGTGCGCATGCTGGACGCTCCTGGTGGACCTCACTCTGCGGCCCAAAGAGGAAGGAGAAGCCTCCAGCTGCGCTCGACCCGGTTCCCCTCAGCACCCTCCGTGTGAACCGCCCGGGCTGTTCTCTCTCCCTGTAACAGCCTGTGAGGTTCCCCTAGCCTAGGTTTGCAGTGCATGAGGAGGACGCGTATTGCAGGGAGCCGGTGCGGCACCTCCCACGTCTCAGGGCTCCCCTGCGACTCTCGGTCCCCTTCCCATTCACAATCTAGTTCCAGTTTTCCTTCAGTGTTTTCCATCCCCCATCTCTGCTCCCTCCATGTCTCATTCCCTTTTTCTGAGAGCAATCTCCCTACTTGCCATCGCCTTTAATCTTGCTCTTTATCTGTATTTCAGGTTTCCAATATAAAAGAAATCATGAGATATCTAAGCTTGTGTGTCCAATTAATTTCACCTAACATTGTTGTCACCAGGTCTATCCATTTTCCTTCAAATGCCTCAGGTTAATCCTTCTGTCCATGGAATATAAATATTTTCTTCGTCCATTCATCTGATGATCAACGTACAGGCTGCTTCTAAGACTGAGCTACTGTGAACCGTGCTGCTATAAACATGGATGTGTGTGCACGCGGGTAACGTGTCATCCTTAACTCCGTCGGGAGACGGCTAGAGGAAGAATAGCGGGGTCAGATGCGCTTCCCAATTTTTAGCGATTTCTTAGTTTTCTGAGGAGCCCCCATGCTGATTTCCAAAGTGGTTGTACTAGTTTGCATTCCCAACAGCAGGCCGAAGGCTTTCTCTTCCTGCGCCTACCCAGCGTTACAGTCGGTCCACTTTCATCTCCTGCACAAATTCCTCTCCAGCTAACCCACCCTTATTTTGCTCTTTGTTATACTCTGGGTTTATCTTATTTGAGAAAGCATACAATATTCTCCCTTTGGATCTGACTGATCATCCTTATCATTAAGGCCTCAAGGTATTTTGAAGGTGGGAAAGAGACCCAGGGACAAGGGGAGAGTGAAAAGTGGGGGAGGAAAGGGAATAAAACGGATTGAGACAGATGCGACGGGTACCCTAATCCTGACACAAACGCAACTGTTACGTATCCTATCGTGCACTTGTGCTAAGAACAACTTTCTTGCTTTTGGATCCGTGCTGAATTTGCTTAGTTAATACACATAGTGGTTGTGACAAGTAGTAAAGAGAAAAGATTAAGCAACTCCTGCTCTGTCCCTGGCCTCAGTGCATCCCTCACAGGGATCTGTGAACATGGAGGGAATCACAGCAGGTAGTTCCGCTGTTTGGTCCTTGAAGGCAGAGACTCAGCGTCTTTCTGAAAGATGTGCCATGCAGCTCAGCTGATGTCACACAAATGTAATGTAACTCTAGCCATCTGGGGGGCTGAGGCAGGAGGGTCACAAGTGTGATCTCGACCACTTAGTAACTTTGTAACACCTTGTCTCAAAATAAAAAATAAAAACTGAGCTGAGGGTGAACTACCCCCGTCCTCCCTCCCTCCCTCTCCCTCTCCCTCACACACACACACGCACACACACACACACACATACACACACACCATGAGGCTGAAGAGTAAAGGGTTCTGCGCCCCAGTTTCCCAGCAGCAGTGATGCTGGTGGGCGTATGTATGCCACAATTCTTTACAGGCACAAGATACTCCTGTAGATCTTATTCAGGAATATTAACATCCAAAATGTCTTCTGTGGCCCTCAAGTCTTTATTATTAAGGATATTGACAGACAAAATATATGCATATAGTGAACAGTGGTAGTAGTCCCACCCAGACCCTTGAAAATTTTGGTTAGTAAAGAGAGATCCACCTAAGACTAACAATATGACTTTTCTCATTTGAGTTTCACTATTTTAAAATGAAAAAAGGATAAAAACTATGATACAGAATTTCAAAACAAAGTACTAGGAGATTAACAGTGGCTAATATAGTGTGTATTATCCTGAATGCAGTAGATATAGGAGTGAAAAACAATCAACGGAACAACGAAAGAGCAAACCCTTCTTTTTGATGAACTAGGAGGTTAGTAGTAGCGTTATCTAATGCACTCCTGTCTTTCCTTTCTCCTTTCCCCCGTCCTATTGTTCCTTCCTTTTGAGCTGCTCATTTCCCATTCATTCTATCTATTGCATATTTTGGGTCTTATTTAGTCTTTCAATTTTTTTACACTACAGAGATAATATGATATTTATACATGCGAGTCTGATTTCTTTCACGTATGAGTGTGGCCTCTTGATATCTAAAATTTTTAAAGGATGCTGAATAATATTCTTCAACTTTACATTGTTTCCGGGTGAAATGAAGCAGGCATGTGAGGCAGGTGCCCCGACTCCTGCGTGCACACAAAACAAATCACAAACCACAACAGCTGAGCTTCAATCACCCACCATAATTATATTTTATAAATAAAGAGGGAGAAAGATCAGGACAGAAAGAAAAATGTAAAACCGATGCTGAAGAAATTTCACGAAGAAAGTGTCTGCTCCTTCTGGTCATCTCTCCCACGGATGTGACCCTTCCTACCACGTGGAGGCCTCTCTTGTTTGTGCAAGTGCCAATCGCGAGTCGGAGTGATCCACAGCTGTAGGAATCATGGAAACACAACAATCTCCTAACAGTGACAACAAAACCACCTTGGAATCACGGTGAGGAAAACTGGTCTTGAACAGGCTCCTACTTTCCCGCCTTGGAAAGAACATTGAAACAGTATCGTCATAGGAAGGCCCAGCCTTGCACACTGAAGACCCCCACGGCTGAGTGTGAAAGGCTGCTGGTGGTGACAGCCATCGTGGGGAGGGAAAAGGAGCAGCCATGCCCTCAGAGGGCGCCCAGCCAGGGTGAGGAAACTGACAGTGGAGGAGGCTTCCTCTCACTGGGAGGTGAGACAGGAGAGCCCCCCACAGCCTCATCAATGAGACACTGCCTTTAAAATTAAGAGGGGAAAGAAGCCACTCTCAACAGTGGCATAGGGGTCCTCCAAACGTCTCAGAAATGACTGTTCAGAATTCAAAGCCTTTTAACTCATTAGAAATCATGCCCCCAAAGAATTCAAATCTTAGTCTAACATTTAGTTATTTCCTATGTCCACTAATTACATCAAAGTGTACTAAATAGTAAAATAAAAAATTAAAGTAATTCATTTGAACAGTATTTTTATATGAAATGGAATGTCCCCCGAAATCTTCCCATAATGTAAACATGATAGATCTAATGCTAGAACCGCACCTTTGTTGTAAATTTGCTTTAAAGGAGATTAAACGGCCTATGACGGTGAACACCAATAACAGAGGCAATGATAGTACAGAACAAGTCTTCTGGAATAACTGTACAATTCATAGTGCGGTACATTCATCATGAAACCAGCGTGGGCTAATTGGTGTGTGACGGATTAATGAATTGATTATTAGATTCTCGTGGTGTCCTTGACTCAAAGGCAGGATGAGCTAGCTGGATGATATGGATCGGAAGGTACACAGGTAAAATCGATCTGTGTACCATATGAGTACACTTGACATGATTTACATTGCAGAGGTGAATGTGCAAGGCATTAAATATTTTAGGACCACGTGAGTCTGGCACACCGCTGCCATGTCCACGCCAGAGATGCTGGCACGCACACTCATCTCAGCCTCAGTCTTTCTCTGGTCCGTAAGAAATACCCAGCGAGGGATGACAAGGTGAGGCGGGCTGAACGGGAAGTGGGCTTCTTCCACCGACTGAGCCCCACGTACTGGCGATGCCTTGGAAGAGAGGCCATGAAATCTGCACTGAAGTAACAGTGAAGCGGGAAGGTGGGCACTGGAAGTTTCCAGGGCTGTTCAGAAGCACCCCGGTATGGCTACCATCATGAGGTGGGGCACCAGCAGGGGCCTCATGGGACCCCAGATTATCCCCAAAACCCTTTCTCCCACAGGGGCTCCTGCAGCTTACACTTATTAGCATCATTCAGGCGAAAGGTTGTACTTATTTCTATAACACCGACATGTTATACTAATTCTCCCTGAATTTTATGAAAGTTGAGAATTCCCAAAATACTTCAAGCCAGAAAGAAGAAACACACACTAAATAAAGCAGTTAGATTCAAATCCAGAGCTGTGTGATTTAACTCCCCCTGATTCTAACCCTAGTCTAAAAGTGAACCCTTGGTGAAAACCTGGGAGGCGGCACTGAACGCCTGACGCTTTTGTGTATGTTCTCATTTCCTTTCCCTCATGTGGGTCTTCAGCTTGGCCTTGGGATCACACAGCTGCACATTCCTGACTTACGTGCCTTACAAATGGTAGGGCAGCTTAAATTGATCATGAGCGTCGGTATGGAGACCCCCTTCTCTTCTAAAAGTGCTTACATGGAAAAAATAGTGAAGTAACTCTCTCCCTGCCATCATCTTCCTGAGCTAACGCAAAGCTAGTGCAACGCGGAGCAAGATTTCAGCCCGGGAACTGCAAAAGGGTATCAATGACATAAAAGTAGTTGTTTTTAACAGGTGTCTATGCTGGTATGCAGTCTGAGAAGGAGGTAGCCGTTGGAAAGGGAGGTCCGGGAGCCCTGACTAAGGCAAGTTAATGTGCTGGAACATTGTCCGGTGCCCTGTTTTCAACACATTCAGAGGAGGCCTTGTCAGAAGGCCTGGTGTGGCTCCTGGCTGATGGAGTATCGCTCAGTTACACTGAGGACGTCTGAGGACGAAGGAAGATCAGGCAATGTCCCAGGGTACTCAGGGTCCAGGTTGACATAAATGGTTTACAGAATCTCACAGCTGACTTCCAAAGGACAGTTGCTCCCTACTGGGCATCCTAAGAGGTAGGTTTGTTGGGAGGAGGGGCAAAAGGTGTCCTTTATGTCCATAAAGCTCCTATAATCCATGCATTTAGGCAGCTCAACTACAAAATTTCCTCCTGTTCTCGTGCGCAGGAAGGGAATATTAATTCCATTACTTACCAATCTTGGTACAGTCTCCATTTGACTCTAAATACAGACCTGTCCAACAAAGACATTTACGATCATCTTAAAGTCACTGTAGGGAAGACTTATGTCCATGCACCAGAGCACACATAGCTAAGTGTGATTATTGGTTTGGGTACCCACAGGTTGCTTTGGAAATGATATCTGGAGCTCTTCCCAAAGTAGACGTGGAGGGCCACATCAGAGATGGATTTCCTTCAGGATTGTCTCATTCTGCGCAGTCAAAACATCTATTGCTTTGTCCCAAGTTCCACAACATCCAAACCCATCCCACTGGATCAAAGATGTCTGCCTCTGGTCACCAGGGTGGCCAAACCACTAGAGCAGATGCGTTTGATTTGACCATTCCCGAGCCCAGGCTCCAAGGCCAAGTCCCTATTCTTCAGGCCTAGGGCTCCACAGGCCTTCAATCCTCCCCTGCAACTTAAAGACGCAAATACTGCGAATCATTGGCCTTTCCGATGCCTCATTCTGATATATCAGCCATCAAGGTCTAATCAAAATCAAAGAAGTTGTATTTTCGCCATCTTCTCTGCACAAGGACAATGAACAGAGTTTAATTACCTCGCCAAAGGAAGCCAACTTGCCAGGAGAAACAGAAAAGGCCAAAGAGGAGTGTGGCAGAAATGCAAGGCCCGAGTTGTAGGAACTGATTCTCACCATCAGCTCTGGGAAGGAAATAAACTAGCAGAAGCGAATCTACAATTCAGCAGCACACAGACTATTTAATATGCTATTTGCATTGTGACAGCTTAGCAATGTCTACACTGGATTTACCGAATCTTCTGCAATAAACGCTAAGTGGCCACAGAGCCTTTGTTTATCTATTTCTTAAAGGAAGCGGAACCATTTTCCTGACATTTTCAAAGCTTGTGCTGGTGTTTGTTTGAGACAAACCGGAGCCTCAGGAAGCACGCCCCAACCCAGGAGAAGCACTTTTGCCTGGAGGAACGTTTCGGGCCAGCTGAGGCAGTCACCTTATCAAGCATGATTGGGCAGCTGAACGCCAGTGTAAAAATAGCCAGCCTCACCTCTGGAGGCCTCCTGAGCACAGGTGACTGAGACTTGCGGAAGTGGACCAAGGGAGGCCCTGCAGCTTCCTACCCTAGGCTTCTGTGATGAGAGAGACCTCCAAGTCCTGCTGCCCAGCTGACCAAACCTATGGCGTTAGAGGAAACATTCCCTTCGTACCGCAATGCTTTAGGGCCCAAACCCCTAACTGAATGGGTGCCTCCCAAGCCCTTGGAAGCTTTTGGCTGAACAGTGTTGAGTTAAAATTAATAATAACAATAACCATATTGACAAGGCAGGGAGAGAGGGAGAATTGCTAAGGAAATCCTTAACAGAGGTAACAGCTGCGCCTGAAACCCTCCACCTTTTTAGCTCAGGATGGATTTAGGCAGGCGCCTCTGCTGCAGCTTCTCCTCCACAGGAGTTTCCTGGCTTCATCAGGACACAAGCCGCGTGGCCCCACTGGGAAGGAACTGAACTGGCTATTAAGGGTCTCAGCATTCTTCCCGTGATGGGATTTTTTTTCCTAGTGAGGTATCAAATCTAGAAGCACTGAGGACTGGGACATTTGTCCCTGGCTGTTTTCTGGGGAAATCGGGCTCTGGGCTTGAAAATCTCCTGCTGGGAGCCAAGGTCAGCAAAGGCTGAGCAGCCCGGCCCTCCCTCTGGCCCAGCCCCGCGCAGGTGGGGCGCCCCGGCCGGCCGGCAGGGGGAGGGCGCAGCGCGCGGGGCTCCGGCAGCGCCCGCAGCACCCGCGTTCCCCTGGAGCACACGCGAGACATGCTTCAGAAACAAACTTTGTTTGCCCAGACAGCCGGTAGACGGGCCCGGATTCCGGGTGCAGGTCTAAGCCAGGACTCCTGAATGAATTATCCCACCTATCCAGTAGAGGAGAATGCTTTGCGCTTTTTTCCTCCCTTTTTATGTGTTGTGTGAAAATGTGGCGCTTTTAAAGAGATACGCACCCCGGGGAACTCAATGCTAACATCGCCCATAACAATCAACGAGAAAATCAACAGCACGTTCCCAGTCCTGTCCACGTTTCCTGAAGAGTCCAGGACCTCCTACGAAAGCCCACCCCCGGCCACCCGCGGGAACGGGTTCCGGAGACCGCAACCGCGCAACCTCCAGCCTCTCACGACTCGCCTCGGCAAACAGGTCACGAATGACGCCCCACGCCTCCGAAACTCTACGCCGCCTCCGCCACAGCGCGAGCTGCCACCTGGGCGCGCGCGGCGCCCTCCGCCCAGCGCCCCACGGCGCGCAGGCGCCTCTGGCGACCCAGACTTCGCGGCCCAGCCCTAGAGCCCAGAGGCGACGCCCGGGTCAGAGGCCCGACCTTGGCCACCTGGCCTCTGCGTGGCAGGGGGAAAGGAACCTCCTTGCCCCAGCTGCCGGAGCACACGGGGCGCCTGGCACGCTGGCGTCACCAGCCTTGCGCTTGCACCTGCCCTCGCGCGCGCAGAGGGAACGCGGGTTCGACCCCGCGGGGGTTAAGGAAACCATGGCGCGCGTGGCGTGGGCCAGACAATAGCGCAGTGAGCGCCGCGTCCGAGAGTCCCAGTCCCTCTCGGCGCGAGTGCGCGCGCACACCCTGGGCTCCAGCGCCTAGCTCGGGGCCTGGGACCTCGGGCTCCACTTCTCGGAGGCCACCGCCTAGATCTAGGGTTCCACGCGCGCTGGGGGTGGGCTCCTCTCTAGGATGCTCTGCGGGGTCAGGGGCGCCCGGGAGTTTGTGTCTGCGGCCCGGAGCAGCCCCCGCCCACAAGCAGCCCCGCCACAACCGCGCCCCGGCCTGGCCCCAGCTGGCGCAGCAGCCCACCCGCGTGGGGGCGGAATCCGCCTGGCGCACACGTGCGCGGATTATTAAACAGCACAGCCAGGGCCGCCGCGGTCTCCACGCAGCCACCTCTATAATTGCGGGGTAAAGGAGCCCGGGGTGCGTGGAACTCGGGTAACCGAGAGCGCGCCCCTCTTGGAGCCCGAATTGCCTGCCTGGGCAGGCGGCGGCCCGGCCTGGAGGGTCTCGGAGCTCGGGCGGGAAGTTTTCCAGAGTTGCGGGTGGCAGGTGTTTCCTCTTCAGCAAAAGCTCAGCTGGGCCAAGCCAGGTCCTGTCCCCCACCCTCTCCCGCGCCCCCCAGCGACAGGAGACCCGCACCTCTGCCCGGCCCAGCCTTCCTTGCTCTGGACTTTCTCTGCGTCGCCCCTCAATTTCAAGCTTGTCCAGGGCTAGCGGAGGCCGCTGCCCTTCTGGCCCTGTTCAGCCAGAGGCACCTTCGCGGCCAGTGGATCCGCAGGACGCTGGGACCCAGCCGGGCAAGTGGGCAGAGGGCCGTGTCCAGGGAGGAGCCCCAGGCTGGCCCCGGGGACCCTGTTTATTTCAGGCGGTGACACCCACCCCGTCGTGCTCTTGGCGCATGAGGGAGACTCAGAAAGGGCCACCTATCCTCAGCCGTGCGTGCCTGCCTGGGAACAGCGGGCGGCTACAGCCAGGCCCCTCTGGAGTTCACGCAGCGGACTGAGTCCTTCGCCTTCCCCAGCACCCTTCGGTCTGGACCGCTGGATGGCCAGAAAATGGGGAAAAAACAAGGAAGTCTGGAGAGGAAGGGAACATTTCATGTTGGGAACGAGCAGATGACCAGCAGAAAGCCCTTAAAATTTGAGCCCATCCGTCACTGAGAGCAAAGGCAAACGTCTGTCCACATGGGTATCCCCACAGCACCACGACCGGGTACTGCCAGGGAGCAGGACTGGAGGGGGGCAGGGGCGAGGGACCAGAGCTGCGACTGCCCAGCCCCGGAGACCAGTCACCCTCCCCATCTTCCTCTTGCTGTCTCCTTCCTCCTCCTCCTCCCCTCAAGCTGTGTCGAGCACAGAGGTGGCAGCCCGTGGGGTAGTTACTGCAAACATAACCCAACTCATTTCAAGGAGAAAACCAAGTTCGCAGAGCCTCAGACCCCAGGGACCACCTGGAGGGACCCCCTCCCTGGACCGGGCGGGGGGCGAATCCTGCGCCCCCAGCGAATCTCTCAGGCGTGGACGCGCGGCCCCATCGCCCGGGCTGCCTTTTGCCCCTTGCTGGCTCCCTGCAACTTGCTAGGCGAAGTCGGGCGAGGCGGGGGCGACCTCGCAGGGTGGCTCCGTGTCGCTCCGGGAGGCTGAAGGCGGGGGTGGCACACAGGACCGGGTGTGAGGATGCGGGAGGTCGGCCTGGGAGCTCTGCCTGTTGGTACCCAAGCCCTTGGGGAACCTGAACTTGCAAGGCCGGCTCCGCCAGGTGCGCGGGCCGGGCACGAAGTCCTGGGAACTACCTGCCCCCGGCCCCGGCCCCGGCCCGGTGCTCGCGCTCGGCCGAGGCAGCGCCGCCCCGCCGCGGCGCAGCTCCAGCCCGAGTCGGGTCTGGCTCCTTCCCCGCCTAGGAGTGAGAAAGCGAGGAAGGAAAGCCGCGTCGCCCGGAGCCCAGCGAGGGGAGCGGGGGCGGGGCGGGGGCCGCCGGGGCTCCTTCCCGGGCGCTGCGCCCCGGCATCCGCGATGGACAACGCCGGCCGCTGCCCTCCGCAGCCAGCCCCGCGCTCGCGACCGCGCACCGGGCCTCCGACCCCGCGAGCTGCCTTACCCTTCGCTGCAGCGAGGAGCCCGGCGCACAGAGCCGCCGGCAGCAGGAGCAGCAGCGGCGACTCGAGTCTCCTCCGCGCGGTCATGTCTGCAGCTATTCCACGCGCACGACGCCGGGCGCTTCTCCGAGGAGGCGCGGCGGGGCCACGGACGCAGCCCGAGATTCACCGGAGGGCAAGGCGAGCCGGAGAGCGATCCCGGTCCGGACGCCGCCGGCCGCGCATCCGACGCCTCCTGCAGCTCTGGGCGCCCGGCTCGCGTCCCTCTCCTAGCATCGGTCCCGAGCCACTGCGGGGCTGAGCTGCTCCGGGCCGAGACCGGGCGGCGGGGCCGGCCGAGCCAGGCAGGAAGGCACCAAGGCGGCGAGGCTGCGGGAGGGGAGGCGGGGAGAGGAGCGCGCGCAACCAGGAGAGCCGAGAGGAGGCAGCTGGAGAGCGCGCCCGCGAGTGGGAGACGCGGGAGGGGCGGGGAGGCGAGCGGGGCTGGAGAGGGAAGGGAAGGCGGGGAGCGCAGAAGACGGGCTGCTAGCGGCGCAAGGAGCCGCTGCCGTGGCGGCTGGACTCAACCATCCCTACACACAGAGAGGGGACCAAGGCTGGGCAGGGCGCAATCCCAGACCCAGCCCCGCGGGGCCTGGGGCTCCCCGCGCCGCGCTGCCCTGGGCTCGTCAGCGCGCAGGCTGGAGAATGGAGACTTGTTGGGCGCCGGGGTGGGGGGAGCCCACGCCGCGCACGCGGGAGAAACCATGCAGCAACTTGGGGCGGGCGGGCGGGCGCAGGGGCTCTGCAGGGGCAGGGGCCGGCTGTCTCCATCTACTGATCTCTTTCTTGTTGCTGAGCAGAGCGAAGCCCCCTGCATAACTTGGGAAAGGAAGGCAGGTGGAGGGATGGTCAGGACTCTGACTCCAGGGAGATCCGTGTCGTATACACACACATACATGTATATTTCTCTGTGTGTATATATATATGGCTTTTACATTTTGGACATTATCTATGACAAGGTGCCGTGTACAGGGCGGTAGAAAGGGTGCCGTTTCCTCTCAGGCTGGGTTAGCACCATCCATGCACACACTTCACACCTTCATGGAATTAGGACCCCCGCAGGGTGATTTGGTTGGGAGCCCACCAGGCAGGCTGACCCAAGCACGGGCTCCAGGAAGGCCCAGCATCCAACCCCCGGCTGGCTGCTTGCCTGCTGCACCTCCAACACCCAGGCTGGGGCGGGCGGTGGGAGCCACCTTCACCTTGGGCTCGGGCTCCCTGCATCCCTACACCTGCCTTTTCTCTGCCCCTGGAGATGAGGGGTTGGAGGAACCTCCCACAGGAACTCCACCTGCTCTGTGGGGCCCTGCCTTGAGGGAGTGTAATGGGGAACCCAGAAAGGGAGGAGGACCCTGGTCTGGAGATTTTAGCCCCAGAGCAGGAGCTCACCAAGGGACCTCGCAGCCACCACAAAGCTGGCTCTCATAGGGGAGCCAGAGACCCCACGGAAATGACTCCTCTAGTCCAAAGGCAGAGTCTCCCCAACCCCCTGTTCTTGCAGGGAAACTAGGAAGACCGAACTTCTCAAGCAAGATCAGCAATGCCCGAGGGTAAACCAGGGTCTCTATTCTTCAGGCTGAGCCGGCATGTGGAGGACGGGCTCACCCTTCTGTGATTTTAAATCAGGCTCCAGATGGTATCTGTAACTCAGCAAGTGAACAAAAATGCGTTTTAAAACACCCATTAAGTGCTCCAGTAGTTCACTTCGCACTCATCAGGAAAAATTGATCTCCTTCAAGGGCTAAAGAGCTGACTTCTCCCTGAGAAAGCGTCCTGTCTCTGCACTGCCACTCCTAATGACTTGTGTCGCCAAGAAGGATCTCTGCCATTAGAAACGTTTCCAAAATCTGGCTGTCCTGGGCTGCAACTCCCAGATGACTTCTGCGCTGTTAGGCTCCTAGTGGGAGGGGGTGGAGGGGTCCTCAGGAAGCCAGACACCCCCACCATGACACTGAGCCGCCCCAGGCTCCACTTACAAAGTCCGCTTCATCCTGAACTACGTACAAACCCTGGCCACCTTCCCCCAGCGTCCACAGAGCAGATTGGATTCCAATCGCTGGGCAATACGGATTCCCATAACCAGTAGCCACTGCGCTTTGCTGGTATTATAATGAGACGTTGTCTTCAGCCAGATCCCATGACACGGAGGGAGCTGCGATGATTCCTGTCTCTGTCGTGGGTTCGAGGAGGCTGGGAAACGGCTGTCCGGTGGACAGGCCGAGTCTGTAAGCTGGCTGCCTTTGTGAGTTAATATTGCAACCTACCCCCAAGAGCGCCAGTTGCTTTGCAAGACAATCGTGGGGCGCTGCTGCCATCTAGTGGCCAGGTTTTCTTCGGTGTTTCTAGAGGATGCTGTTTTGGGGTCTCTCACCTCGCTGCCCTATCCGTGCTCCCCTTACTATTTTTGCAGGGGCTTCCAGGGGGACCTCAGCCTCCTGGCCATCAGGCAAGAGTTGAAGGCTGCTAGTGCACTGGAGGCTTTCGAGGTTTGATTTTGATTTTTTAAAAATCGGGATAAAAGTGTGATCACTACCAAAATTCTAATGTTGGGGAGCTCTTTTAAGACCCACGCCCCAGGGCTGGTCTTCAGGGCCTGCCTCGCTGCACTGTCCTTTTTGTTGCTGGTGATGATGATGGTGGTGTTGCCGTTTATATCTATGTGCAGAGCAACGTTAAAATCTGAATCTCTTAGTCTTTCAAAGACTAAAATTTCACCCTTTTAAAGTATTTTTAAACATTGGTGTTTTAAAGTTTTCATGGACACATAATAACTACATATTATGGGATTCGGTGTGGTCACTCTCTGCGTGTACACAGTGGACAGTAAAGCAGTCCTGGTAATTAGCATTTGAATCCCCTCAATCTCTAACGATTGGGCTGCGAGCCTCTGAGCCCTCGCCTGGTTCTTTGCAGTCCCTGTTACTGCTTGTGTCCAGGTGTCCCCTCAATTGCATGTGCTCATAGGTGGGTCTTTTGTAGCTGGCGGATGTAGAGTGTGGGACAGTGGGAATACGGGTGTGTGGTCGTCAATTAGTCCACTGCGTGGAGTCAGCATAGTGCTGGCTGTGGCTGAATGGATTTACTGAGGACAGAGGCCCCACCCTGGTGTCACCCCACCCAAAGGGTCCACCAAAGAAGTCTTCTGTCTGCCGTGCCATGGACTGTTTCTCCTCTGTGGTGCCCCTTTGCTGTGCCGCTCTGCCTTGAAGCCAGCTGAATGTGGACAGAAACCTCTACAAACAGAGCTGATGTAAATCTTTCCTCCTGTGACTTTGGTGCTGGGTGTTTTTGTCCCAGCAATGAGGAAGCAGCTAAGACAGTCACTGTTCTCTCGTGAAGACCACTGCGGCTCATTCTTCGTGGCCAATTGTATTTTGAGGTTCAAGTCTGTCTCCCAACCTAGGCACAGAGTTGGCTGTGGTCTTCAGGCTGAGGGGAGCTGCTGTAGACACAGTGGCCCTTGGGACCAGCCTGGGGTTCAGGGACACAGTGTTCAAAAGAAGCAGCTCCGGGGTCCCAGGAAGCAGAAAGACCTGCTCCAAGCTGGTATGCACTAAATGAAGACTCAGTTGCAGGGATAACAGTCAAGCACCTGAAAGGAAGAGTATAAATTTAATAATTGGATGAGGGTCAAAAAGTAAGAACATGACACTTGAGATAAATATAGGTCTTTTTTAATGCAAGGATGAGAATGCTAATTAACTCGCAAAGCTGCACACGTGTGAAAGTCTTAGAGCAGATTCCGTGTTGCCGTGATGCCTAAACAGAGCGTTGTTTGGCTTGTTTAATGCCGTACATGGCAATTGGAAGATGCAGAAGTAGCTTCGAGAAAGCTTTGAGTAACAGAGGGGTCAGTGCCAGGCCTGCATGATTCACGTCCCCCAAGTACAGGGCTGTCTTGCAGGAGCAAAAGGTCCAAGGGGCTTAGCGGATGACAGCGGAAGTGCAGATGACTGGGAGCTGTCTGCAAAGGCCGTAAGCACAACCTCGCTGGTGCCAGGGCTGCCTTTATCGCTGAGGCAGCCCGGTAGCCATGATGAGGAAAAGCTGGCTTTGAGAAATCCAGTGGTTGTTGGGCGATCTCATCCCCTTAAAGCCCAGGCAGTGAGACCTGCAGGGCTCTGGCCGCATCCACATATAAAACGGTCCCTCACCACCCCTCCCTGAAGGCCTAAGAGCTCAAGTATCACCAGCCAACGCTCTCACCTGCACTGGCGTCCACGCCCCTGTGGCTGGTGCACAGACAGACAGACACGAGCTCCTACACTGAGGGCAGAGCCCACAGAGCCTTCCCCGTAACAGACCAGGCCTAGGCCAGTACCCAGGCCAACATAGGAAGAAAGGGAATATGGCCATTTGCAAGTCTGCTCCTGAAAATCTAGGTCTTTTAAAATGTACCTATGCACATTGGCTGGTTTTATAAGTAGTGATAAACCTTCACATTTATTTTTTTGAAAAGGTAGTGCTTTAAACACACACACACTGCGTCAGCATGTCAGAAACTACAAATGACAAATTGAGGTGTCGTCAGGACACAGTTTAATGTGGGGAACACCCATCGGAGAGAGTGGGGACACTGTGGGTTCTGTCCTCCCACATCTAGGTAGCTTAAAGGGGAGTCCTTCAGAGTCGCCACCCTGACCTGGGGGCTGATTGAGAGCAGCACGAGCCCTGACCTGCCCCTTGCACGTGGGGCCCTAAAATCTACATTTCTCATTTTAGAGGCCAAAGGACACACTTTGCTATTTGTGTCATTTTCTAGAAGAGCGGGTTTAAGAAAGAGAAAAGTAGAAAATGAAAACTCCTCAGTCTAAGTGTGGGCTTCCTCATCCAAAATGCCCATGAGCTGTTTCTCACGGGGGAGCTGGAGAAACCAAACAAAATAGAGGCAAGGGCCCATAGCTGATGCGGCCTCAAATATATTGTTTTCCTTCTCCGTGCAGTCTCTGGGCGGGGACAGAAGAAGAAAGGATGCCCAGATGGGGAAAGGCATTTCCATCTGCTCCGATCTGAATTTTAGGAGTCGCAAACTGGATTTTGCGAGAGGAGACAGGCACATTCCATTAACATCTCCCAGATCGTCTCAAGGTGAACCCGGCAGGGATCTGCGAGGGAAGCCGCAGGTCCTTTCCACAGCTGGAGAGGTGCCCTGACCTGGCTCCTTCCCAAGGCTGGGTTACCCGAGGTCCTGTTCAGAGGAGGCCAGAGCGAGGTAGAGCCACAGGCCGAGAGCTCTTGGTGACCACTGCACCCAGAACACTGGTGCTGGCCAGAGGCTCAGCGCAGGCGCTGCAAGCCCCCACCCGCCCCGGCACTGTCCAGGAGAGCGGGCAAGCACTCACCCAGCGGCAGTGACTGCAGGACGCCGGGCGGGCGCTTCCGCTGCCGTGTCCTGGAGTAGCAGGGTGTCAGAAGGTCCATTCCCACTCTGCTGCCTCTGGAAAAGCCATTGTGTCTCCTCTGCGACTCAGTCTTCTTAGTTGTGGAACAAGATTTATGCCAATGCCTATGCTGTGTGTCAGATTCTACGATTCTTCTCTTTTGTGTCCTGGGTTTCAGCACCTGCTGTACTTCAGGAAGGCGCAGCCTGTGTGGGAGCTCCCGGAGACCTCTTTAGACAGGTGTTCCCTGGTGAAGTCTAGTGCACCCAGGCACACACGGCCACTCTTCAGAACACAGGTCGTCGCACGATCTGTCTGAATGGAGGTCTGATGTCCTCCCTTTCCTTCATACAGCTCGGCAAACTGCGCAGTGACCGCAGCATTCTCCAGTCCCCTTCTCACGGTGCCATGAGTGTGTTATTTGGCAGAGGCACGAAGCCACCCCTGGCTGCACAGATGGGCATGGAGCAGCTCTGGGCGTGGTCCTCGTCCTTGCCTTCTGCTCTGGATCGTGCTGTCAGGGTTCTCCGGACAGGGCCTGGCCGTGTGCCTGGCAGGATAAGGATGGGCTGGCGCTGGCCCATGGCACCTCCTGAGACTCTGGTAGTCATCTAGTTTGGATTTTTTGCCCTCTTCCATGTAGTTCTTTCCTTTTTCCTTGCTCATTTCTCTCTTGATTGGCCTTAAGGTTAGGGAAATCAGACAGCTGTCTGTTTCATGTGTGGTCTTCAAATTGCTGGATTTTAATATGTCCAAAACGGTACTGATGGGCTTGTCCTCTGAGGCTAAGGGGATTTTCCAGGATTCGGAGCACTCTGGTGACGATGCTGATTGGAAAATCCTGTCACAGGCTTTCACTGGAAAAGCAGGGCCCTGAGCGATGAGGGGCAGAGGAGCTGGCCAGGGAACGTCTAGGGGCAGGACTCCCCTCTGAGGATTTAATTCTACCTCCCTCGCTCGCTCTATGTCCCCCACCTGGTTACATGTCCCCCTGTTCCTGCAGATCCCACAACGTGGACACAGTCTTTCTGCACCACATGCGTCTCCGCTCACTTGAGTTAGTGTGTTAATTCTTCCATTTCCTAGCCAGGTGGCCCAGTGCACTTACCTAAGTGCAAAATCTGATTGCCTACTCCCTGGAAGAATATCTATTTTTTAACTTACATGATTACTGTGAGAATTCATTAAGGTGAAATGTGGAAAATGTTGAATTTGAATTTGAAAAGAAATGAGAGATTGCCCCCCCCTTTGTCTGTTCTTTTAAGATTTTCCTCTGAATGTAAATGTGTTTTTATTTTTTTAAGGATTGTTATTCTATTCCTATCCATGGAAATGAAAGCCTTTAACCTATTTCCTGAAATGGTACATGCAAAATCTATTGGAAACTCTTAAAGAAACAAGTTGTGTGCTGGCAGTGGTAGCCTACCCTTGTAATCCCAGCACTCTGGAGGCTGAGACAGGAAGAACCGAGTTTGAACTCATCCTGGACTCGGCAACTTAGATATAGTCTCATAAATGAAAGCTGGGGTGTAGCTCAATGCAGAGGCCCTGAGTTCCATGCCCCCAGGGGAAGGAAAAAAAGCAAGCTATCTCCTGAATTCCCACAGCTCTGTCAGTGTGGAGTGTGTAAGTCTGCGGTCATGCTGAGATACAAAGGTGTGAACAAAACTCTCAGGATCGGAGAAGTGAGGCCCGGCACGGAGAGTGACCCTCACTTGAACCACGTGTGTGCCCGTGCAGAAGCTTAGAGTCTGAGAGACAGACTAATAAGCTTTGGATCTCTAGAAAGAGGACGTAAGCGGAAATCTAAGTGCCAGCCTCCTCTATCTCACCCAGCTCTCTCCTGGGCCTCCCCCAAGGTCCTCTGATGTAGGAGACCTGGCCTGAGCATGCAGGAAGGCGGGGAGCTGCATGTGGGGGGCTCAAAGGATGAAAGAGCATTCTAGGCAGCGAGAATAAAGCAGTGGAGGACGGCTACCAAGAGAATCCTCAGGCAAGCTTCAGTTTGGCGCAGTTTGTGAAGAATCTTTTTCCAGCGTGGACCTGGCTGCACTTCAGTCAGCTGAGGGTATATTTGGGGCACATGTGCGATTTCACTGGTGGGAGGGAGGCGGGAGCTGAACCATCCTTCACTGGATGCTGAGCTGCCCTGGAGCCTCACTCTCAGCAAAACCACAGCCCGGGTCCTTCGGGTCCTTCCCTCAGAGCCTGGGAGACAGCTCCGCAAAAGGGAAGGAGACCGAGAGCGGGAGGGAAACAGCTGAGGTGAAAAAGGTTAAGATCATCATACCACAGTGATATATGTGCACCCGTGTTTATAGCAGCACAATTTGTAATAGCCAGATCTTGGAAACAACCTAAGTGCCCATCAACTGAGGAATGGATAAAAAAGTTGTGGTATTTCTATACAATGGAGTACTACTCAGCTATAAAGAATGATCACACTGAGATATTTATAAATAAGTGGATGCAACTTGAGACCATACTCATAAGCGAAAGAAACCAAACTCAAATGTGTAAATACCGTATAGTCTCCCTAGTATGAGAGTTGGTAAGAGTATATAAGATTTTATGATAATCATGATTTCCCATTGCATTGCTTTGAAGCCTTTCAATGTTTTCATTCATCAGTTGGAATGGTTTTATTCTGTTTTATTTGACTTTATTATGTGTGATGGTATGAAAAGCTGTTTTGAAGAAAACAAAACATTATGGCGGCCATTGCTGATTTAATATCGTCTTCCTTAGAGTCCTACCATGCTTCTACTCTGCTATTACCATCGGTTCTATCATGTTGTGTCTTATTGGGATTTTAATATATGTGATAGTATAAACAAATCTTTTTATTAAAAATGAGATATTATAGTAGCCATTGATCATAGTTACTCGATTCAGAATGTCCTGTAATGCTTTCATTCTCTTGAATGGTTTTATACTATTGTGTTATGTTTGATATTATTGTATTTGAAACTATGCTCAACTATAGCAGAGAAAGAGATATTTTGATACCTACTATTAATGTCCGGTTGTCTTATTGTAAAGTGTTGTGTTGCTTATATTCTGTTCTGATCTGCTTTGTTCTGCCCTCTTTAGTTTTATTCTCTTTAAAATTAAAAAAAAAAAGGTTAAGATATGTTACATGCATGCAACAACTGCCCATGATGAGGGTAATCTGCAAACTTGTACTAATAAAAGTAAACATTAAAAAGGAAATAAAACTCAAGAATCTGAAAAAAAAATGACTGTCAGTAGTAATGGCTGACTGGCATGTAAAGAAAGGTTGAATATCAGGAGAATGGAAATGAAAACCGTGGTGGGGTCCCATCAGGCCTCCTGAGAAACAGCTGTTCACAAATCGGCAGGGAAGGCTGGCAAGGGGGCCCAGAGAGCAGGACCATCACCGGCCTTCAGAGGAGGTAAATACGTACATGCATTGTGGGAAACTGTGCAAGTTGCTCAGAAAACCAGATATGATCTACTGTTCATCCAAGTGTCAGACTCCTGGGTCCACATCCCAGTGAAACACATCGGTATATCGAAGGAGACATAACGGGGCGTGCTTGTTGCCACACTAGTCACAAACTATGGAATCAACCAGTGTCCACCTGTAGAAAAAAGGGTAAAAATGTCACATGTATGCACTCAAGGGACTATGATCCAGTCATAAAGGGGTGAAATCCTGCCCGGGTGATTGGAACTGGAAGGTATGATGGTCCATGGAATAGGCCAGGCACGAAAGGAATCACATGGTACGTTCTTCCTCATTAGTGAGAGCTTAAATATTTACTCACAAAGGAGGGAGTGTGATAGTCACTGAACGCTAGGAGGGGGTACATACGCGGACAGGAACGCATGGAGGTTACAGGAGGCAGGACAACAGGTAAGTAGGTCAGACTATCGGCTTGCTTGGCTTTGGGATCCTCCTGGCCCTTTGCTGTATTTCCCGGGGGGTCTCAGTCACTTTCTCATCCATCACGGGGCACCTTACCTGGCACCCACACCTTTAAGGACGAGAGGTTTGCTTCGGCTCACAGGTTTGGTCCAAGATTGGCTGACTGTAAGACAAAAACAGCATGGTGGAAGGGAACGGCAGGGGACAGCTGCTCAACCCACCACCACCAGGAAGCAGAAGGGTCATGGAGGAAGACATGTCATCGAGGTCACCCCCCTGCCCCACCAGCAAAGAGGCCCTGCTTCTAACAGCACCTAGGCTGTGACACCCTCTGCCACAATCCAATCTCTTTCTAAACACCCCTCATCTGCACACATAAAGTTTTGGGGGACATTCTGGGTTTCAGGCATAGCAGCGGTGCATGGAGTCACGACTTTGGGTCGCACATGTAGCTCTGAGCCATTTTCACAGCCAGAGCTGTGCCCTGCTCTGCTTCCCAGCTGCCATGAGCTCAGCTGCTCTGTTCCTCATGCCTTCCCCCACGAGCTCTCTGCCTTGGAGCAGCTGACCTGAAACTCCTTCAGACAGGAGCCAAATTACACTGCTCCTGCTTCACGCTTCTGAATGAGTTTGAAAGTCTGGACCTGCAGGCTGGAGAACCTTTGAGTGCGATCAGCAGAACCTGGTCTGTGATTCTGGTCAGAGGTCAGAAGACCACATTCTAATAGGAATGCAGGGAGGAAAAGCCAGTCAGGAAGTTTCAGCTGGGAGCCAGGACTCCATTGGCAGCTGGGTGGGAGGCTGTGTGAGTGACCTTCTGGCAGGAAGTGAGTCTGCGTTTTCCTAGGCCCTGAGACCTGCAAGAGGACAAAGACTAAAGACAGTAGACTAATTGATCCGACTGGCATTTTTCACTGCAACCCAGTATTCGCACTATCCTTGGAATGTGCACAATGCTCAGGCCATGGCATTGGTCCTGTCACCTGCTTCTAGTCAGGATTACAGTGAGAATGTGGGACAAAAGCAGAGCAGAAAAATTTGCAAAACTTAAAATTTGGCCCAGAAAGAACTCTGTAAATTTGGGACTAGGGAACATGTGGCTGCTGAAGAGATTAGTGTCATTAAAAGGAAACCATGCAGTTTGTACCAGGACAAGAAGAAAAACGCCTTGAGCACATCTCAGAAATCAACAAGGCACCAGTCACTGCACTTCCGACTTGCAAGTGTGTAAACCTTTCACGGCAGAAGCAAGTTCCGGGCTTCTGTAGAAGAAGGGCCTCCCAGAGAGTGGTCAGCTAAGGGTTCATTTCACGTGCGCAGCCCTTAGCCATTATCACAGACACGGTCCACGCAGGCCTGGCTACCGCTGTGCTGATGGCAGACTTTGGCACTGTTCCTGTGTCACTGGTTTTACCAGCGTTCAGACGACTAGATTGGTGGCACTGGGAGACTTGCACCCAGATTTCCGAGCATCTTGGAGCTGGGCAAGGAGCCCCCAAGGAGAGAGCAGGTAAAGTTGTTGGAAAGAATTGAAAGGTGCAGAAGAGACCGCAGTGCTCGTTGCCAGGGCCGTGGAACAAGGAAAGCTGCAGGCCGTTGGGTGGGGCCAGCCCGGAAGAGGGGCTGTGTGGGCTGTGAGCAGCAGGGCCGCAGGTGCAAGGCCCCGAAGCCCTTGAAATTTACATTTTACCACCACGTACCCCAGTGCTGAATGTGCCACTGCAGGACTTACTGTCTGGCCTGAACTTTTCGTCTTTCTTTGCTGTGATGGTTTTCTGTTTCCCTATTCTTCCGTTTTGGAATGGGAACTTTTACCCTGTGCCCTGGGGTTATGTAACTTGTTTTTGTTTGTTTGTTTTGTTTTGTTTTGTTTTAAGTTTTGAAGAGGTTTACAGTTAAGAGTTTGGCTTGAGTCTCAGAAGAGACTTGGGCTTGGACTTCTGAACAGTGCTGGAACTGTGGGGCCTCGGGCAGGGAGGAATAGCAGGACTGCTACTGTGTGAGGGATACCAGTATTGGGTTTGGGCAGGTTTCCAACTCTGTGCTGTATTTACCTGGAGGTTAAGTGTGGTTCCTGGAGCTGTGTCTGAGTAAGGCGCTGATGAGAGGTGGGCTGTGGTGACAGTGGGGTGTGGAGTCCCTTGGCTTTGGGGTCTGTGTGAGCAATGGGCGCAGCACACGTCTGGGTCAGGGGGGTGTGAGCCTGGGTTCTCCACAGGGCTCCTGGCCCAGTCCCCTGCTCGGCTTCCCAGATGCAGCAGCTCTGCCCGACCACACCCTGCTGCCGTGATGTTCCCCCTGGGAGTCAGATGACCAAATTAAACGTCTCCTCTTTTACACTGTGGGCACTAGATATTGTGTCCCGCAAGGAAAAAGCTGACTAACACAGTATCACTAGACAGATAGGGGTGAGGAAATAGCTCTGACCTTGTATTACACAGCAAGGTGACTATCGTCTAAAATAATATCTTTAAAAATAAATAGAGGAGCAGAATTTGGAGATTCACAACACCAAGACTTGATATTTGAGAAGAGGGGGATGCTAGTCACACTAATTCCATCATTGCACAGTTTATATACTTACAGCCACAACTATTAGATGCCTATTAAAATAAAAATGTAAGCATTTGCTAGTAAAATGCTGACAGGCCCTTATATATTATCTGGCAATGTGGACCATGGTTTTATCTTTCCCGTGGACCTTGCTTTATTTTCCTCAGTCACTTTATTTTTCAACCTGTTGTCTCAAGTGCAAAGTGGACTGCAACACCATCGTCCACCATGGCAGGCCGGGGCCCTTTGATTTGCCTTCTAAAATCTATGCTCTGATGGAAGATAGTTTGCTAGGCGGATGATGTCCCAAGACTCACCCCAGTGACACAGGGTGTGTGGTGTTCAAAGCTCCCACAGCAGCTGGAAAGGCACCATGCCAGGTCTGATCTTGGCTTAGAATGTGGCCTGCAGTCTCCAGGCTTACCTAGCTCTGCAGCAGGTGGAGTGGGGCGAGGTGTAACTTCACCGCTCCTTTCTCCTCCAGCAAGGCTGTCAGCTGAGTGAGACTGAATTTCTGAGAGAGGAAAACGAAAACAAGATAGATCCTCATGGCTGGGGTTGACGTTCCGTGGAAAGGAGAGAGCTGCGATCTTGCTCTCCCGGGAGCAGGGTGGTGTGAGCAGACTGAGCTGGGCCAGTGCAGAGGGCCCGGGGGAGCCTGATGCCTTTGCACAGGGTCTGTGAATCAGAGTCCAGGCTCCATCTCAGCTCAGACTTCATGTCACATTCAGTCTGGAGGAAGCTGTGTCTCCCCTGGATTCCACAAAGACGCCAATCAGAGAAAGGTGGTCCCTCCTGCAGAGGACCAGGCCCGAGGGGCCATGCATCCACAAGGATGCTGTGTTTCAGCCTTTGTGAGGAGTGTGATCAACAACTGGACCCTGGAAACTGCAGCCCTGTGCAGCATTGTTTGTTTTAAGAACATCCAGGCTAAGCTCGAACTGGTGCTCACCTGGAGGCAGCACACAGCCCACACACCTCGCGGCCCCAAGGAAACAGCGGGATTCCTGCAAGCAGGCAGCAGTCCTGCAAGGAGCAGTCCGCATTCCTTTCGTCCTGGCCTCTTCTGAAGGACTGTGAGCATCTCAGTCTGTCCTCACCAGAGGATGCAGTGTTTTCCTTTCCCAACGCCGGAGCTTGGGCCTGGGCAACGCAGGGCTGACCCTGAAACACGCTCGGGCGGGCCAACTGGACGCATGAACTTACTGAGAGCTCTCCTGTGTGGGCAGGCACGGGCTAGGATCTGCATCCTGACACTTCCGGCACCGTGGAGGCCCACACCCAGCCCCCGGTGCGCCCTCAGTGCTGTCACGGTGCTGTGTCCGTGGAGGAAGGCTTCACCCCAGGTCCTGAGGCGGGGAAAAGCAGTCATGAAGTTCTGACCTCACACCAGCAGCCACGAGGAAGATGTTCGTACACGCTTTGGAGACACTTTGGCACCAAGCTACACACTAGCTTGGCAGAATCTCCGGAGCAAACTGCTGCTCCGCAGTCCTGTTCCATGCAGGATGTCGGAGGAATTCAGATCTTGCGATCCTATTCTCTCCCCGTCCTGTCTGTTTGGGAAACTAATTCTGGGCTCAAAGGAAGAGTTTGATGTTGGCCATTTTTAGGGAACTGGCTGAGAAGTGAGCTCAAACCCTAGGCCGACGTTTGTGTGTGGCCCTGGCCAGCAAGCTCTCCGGGAGGACGGGCGGGCCCTCACCCCTCTCTTGACCGGTCTCCGCAGTTTGGGTCGGCACTCCGGTGAGAGCCTCACCGCTGCTCCCCGACTCAGATTTCATTCAGGAATCTGCTGCTTTCCTGACAAGTGAGAATATTCCTGTCAGGATCCACTGCTACCAAGGCCTGATCCAAAAACGTGGCTTTAATAAAAAAATGACAATAAAGACAATCACTATGAGTCCCCTCAAAGTGCCGTGCCTTGATTCAGGCACACATAGCTGTCACTCTGGTCACTTTCTGAATCCCTTTTGAAATCCTCTTTCCTGCGTGTCCTCGGACACCCTGGACCCAGCATCAGGAAACTTCTCTTTCCCGAGGTTGAAGTGACCAGGACGATACACAGCGTGAATCAGTGCAGACGCAGCGGCAGCCAGGACAGTCAGCTCAGTGCACTCAAGAGGAGATTTCCGGAACCGACTCACTAAGAGCGAGAAGGATGAGATAAATCTGTGTAAGGTGAGGGAGGCTGTTTTGAGTGGAATTCATGGCAACACATGTCTCCCTGGAATATTCTTAAAAACTTTAAATAGTCATGAAATTTGTGTGACACTCCCTACATAATGAGGTTAAATTTGGTGTGGTTGTTGTGTACTACAGCTTGAACCCAGGGCCTTTGCACTGGGCCACATCCCCAGCTTGCTTGCTTTCCTTCTCAGATTTCATTCTGAGAAACCTTTCTTTCTTTCTTTCTTTCTTTCTTTCTCTCTTTCTCTCTTTCTCTCTTTCATTCTTTTCCTCCCTCCTTCTTTTCTTTTCTTCCTTCCTTCCTTGCTCCCTTCTTTCCTTCCGTCTTCTTTTTTTTTTCTTTTTGACACAGGGTATTGATAGTTCACTAGTTGCTCAGGCTGGCATCTCACTTGTGGTCCTCCTGACTCAGCCTGCCAGAAGGCCAGGATTACAGATTGTGCCACCATGCTGGGCTAAGACTTCCTTCTCCATTCTCACACACAGGTCTCCAAGAGCTCCATGTGTCCACTTGCTTCTTCGTTAGTAGGGAAACAAAGTCTCTTCCAGACATTTGTGGCCGTCACGGGAACTCCGTTCGGAGCTTCTGCGGGTTGAGGTGAGGAGGACGGCGCGGCCCAGCCTGAGGAGTGCCTCGGCTGCAGTGGGGCCTCTCAGGAGGCTCCGGGTGCGGGGCACCACAGGGACACCGGCAGCAGGAAGCAGCCCTGGCCCCCACCGGTTCCTGTAAAGCTCCTGGTGGGGCAGGTGACAGGGCGAGGTACGCAGAAGGACGATGAGCTGGCCCTCTGGTCAGCAGCACTGGTGCCCACGGAGACACGGCCTGGGGTCTGGAAGTCATTTAATGCCACTCTGTCTCAGTTCCACTGGCGCTTCATGGTGGTGGCGACAATACCTGTCCCAGCCACCTAGAAACACGTGCAGGTCACCTAGAAACATGGTAAGTCCCGTGCAGGAGGCACCGCCTGCGTTAAGATGGTCTGCAGAGTGTTCACCATCACTGTGAGATGGCCGGCTTTCACGGCTCACTCACTTGCCCAGGGGTGTCCTTCGCCGTCACTGCAGGCAGGAAGCGCTAACTTAATAGGACCAAGGTGACCTCTGCTGAGGTGGCCGTCAGAACCGTGGCCAAGGGCCCTGCTTCCCTCAGTAAATGCTGTCATCCTTGCTGTGAAGAGGAGGAAGCCGAGACCCCAGTGGAGAAGCACTCCCCTCCCTTCCCCCGGGCCAGGCTGTGGTCCTGCACTCCGGGCATGACGGGAAAACCCGCAGTCCGTGGCAGGCTCTCTGGACCTCACCAGCCCTCCTGACTGCCCGGCACCATGGCTACAAGGCGGCTTGTCTCTGCCACCAACACACAGGCTGATGCTTGTTCCCTCCAGGGCACTGTGGAGAGGTGGGGTGTCTGGTGGGGGTCACAGCGGCCCCTCACCCTTGGTTGTGGGTGAAGGTCTTCTTGCTCAAGAGACAGAGTCAGGTCTTGATGGACTGGAGCGGTTACCTGGAGAACAGGTTGGTAAAAGTGAGGGTCGCCCTCCTGACTTGGTTTTTGCCCTGTGCGTCCCAGGCAGCTGCTCCAGGGGCTCCTCTGTGACGCTGCCTGTCTGTAGACTGGGCTGCTTCATTTTAAGCTTTGCGGTCTCCACAAGTGTGTGCCCAGTGAACCTCTTTTCTTCAAACTATCTCATCTGGATTCAGTCACGGCAGTAGGAAAGGGAGGAAGACACCACACCTGCAGGCATGACCAGTTTAATGTGCAGAAACAAGACCTGGAGTGAAGTGACCTGTCCACAGCCACAGCCCACACCACCATGTGGGCCCCAGAACCAGGGTGCCTCTGGACGGCACAGCAGAAGTTCACAGATTCAAATGCTTACGATGGATCTGTGAGTCTATCAAAGGAACTGGAAGAAGATCTTCCCCCATGAACTATTAAGCATCCTAATCATCAAGAAAAAACGTCCTGATGAGCAATTGAATTAGATATTCTAGTCATTACAGAAAGGGGCCTTTAACCTGCTTCTGCTCATGATTTCCTGGAGATAAGATGACTGACGAAATTTCACCAGGTTCCCACGTGTGTACACCTTCATTTTTCAGAGGAGATGGTCCACGGCTCCCTAAATGTCAGACCATCCTGTTGTAAAGAGCTGCTTTGTTTAGAAATAGACTTAATCATGAAGCTGTCTCATTTTCTTATGAAATGCTTCATTTATGCTGAGAAAAATGAAAGAACCAGAAATTTTGCAAATAACACAGACCCCTGGTAGTCGGAGAACAGCCGAGAAGGCATCAAAGAGAATTACTGCTTCTCTCTCTGACCCTTGGAGTGTGTTGATTTAATCCCCCTTGCCTGCTAGGACCAGAGTTTCCTTTATCACAGTCCAAGAGCCCGGTGCAGTCTAGCTTTAAATGTCAAAGTGACTTGAGTTTCCATCACTTTTATTAGGAAGTGGATCTCCGCCCAGGAAATCCTGCTGTGGCATGCAGGCCCCACGCTCTGAGGCGTCTCGTCATTACTCTGACGGAGGCGCACAGAGAACCTGCAGCCAGGAACAGGAGCCGCTGGAGTGTGTGTGGGTGTGTGTGGGTGTATGGGTGTGTGGGGCG